>JAGDQO010000591.1:0-40545 GCA_018342035.1 Solanum appendiculatum | reverse complement strand
TAAGTTAAGTTAATACACATATTTTTTTCGCCTTGTATCTAAACTTTTTTTATTTTACCTTCATTTTCTCTTTTATTATTCTATTGATTTTATTTACTCCTTTTATTTTCTTTCCTTTTGATTTGATTTCAAATTTAATTTTAAAATTCTTGTATTTAAAATAAGTTAATTTTGCACGGATATCAAAATAAGTGAAGAAAATCAAATAAAACATAAAAAAATTAAAACGTTAATTATTTTTTAACGTTTAAAAAAATAAAAACATAAAAACATAAAAAAACGTTAAAACTTTTTAATTATTTTTTTAAAAAATACACATAATTTTTTTAAAAAATAATTAAAAGTGAAAAGATAAGAAATTAATGAAAGAAAAAAAAAGTTTAAAGTGAGAAAGAAAAATAAATATTTTACAAAGAAAGAAATTAAAATAATTAAATATATATAAGTTTAAATATCAATATGTACTAACTAATTATAAAATTACCAATTAAAAAAGTACACGTGTCCAATTTGTTCACCCATCACATGCTTTCAAGAGAGTGTGCACACTCTCTGTGCCAAGTCGGGATTTATGGTGTATTTAATCCATTTTAAATTAGTTTAAGGGGGTAATAGGACCCTAGTTAAGTTTAGGTGTATCTCTCGGATTTCGGTCATAGTCTAGGGGGGTACTTGTGCATTTTCCCTAATAATAATAATAATAATATTGACATTTCATTTTTTAAAATTTTTTGTTATTGATAATTTTATTTTTAAATTTTCTATTTTAAACATAACATTTTAATCCATATAATTTTTGTATTTTCAATTCAAACTAAAAAAAAAACTACAATGCAAAATTCACTTTTTGTTCAAATTTAAATTGAAATAATAAAATGTTGTGGAATTATAATTCCCCTAGGATGATATAACTTGAATTTGAATTAATATTGTTGATATAAAAAAATGAATTAACTTTTTTTTTTGGAAATTCTATCTTAAAATAATTTTCAAACTTGAAATCTATGGTAATTGAACTGGTCATTACAGTATTGTTTTGCTTCTCTTATATTATATAGATAGATAAGAGATATTTTCTGATATTGACAGTTTTATTTTATTTTAAAATATTCTATTTTTTAACTCAACATTCTAATCCATATATCATTTTAAATTCATATACAACAATAATAAAAAATATTTAGTGTGACCCTACAATGTGGGATCTGAAGAGAGTTGAATGTACACATAACTTAATCATATATTAGAGGTAGAGAAAATTATTTTGAATTTTATATAATTTTAATATTTTTAATTTAAACTTAAAACACTTATTAAAAATTATGTATGGTCATAACTTCAACTAAACACTATTTAATCCGTTTCATATTAGTTGTCTATTTACCCCTTACACAACTTTAAGATATCATAAATAAGAAGGGTAGTTTTACCCCTCAATTTTTTTTGGAACTTTACAAACTTGTTTTTATATATATATATATATATATATATATATATATATATATATTTTAAATTATAAGGGTAAAATGAGAAAAATGTAATTAATTCTATCTTGATTTCAAAAATTGATAAGTATTTTGGAACAACTATTTTTAGTAATATGAACAACTAATATGAGTAGAGGGTATCTCAGAAACAACCTTTCTACCTCCACGAAAGAATAGTAAGGTTTGTCGACACTTTATCTTTCTCAAACTCACTTGTGAGTTTTCACTAGATATGTTATTGTTGATGGACAACTAATATAAGACAAAGGAGTATAATTCAGAATTTATTTTAAAAAGGGGTAGATAAAGAAACTAACAATATCATAGAAGACAAAGAAATATATATTTTAGAATAATATTTATTTCATATAAATAGTTGACTTTTCATTAACTTAAAGTAAAGTATATTATTATTATTATTATTACTAGATAATTTTCTTTGTTATATTCGTGTTTATTTTGGGTACAACTTAGGGGCTGTTTGGTTGCTGGTTAGAGTTATGCAGGTATTAGCATGTATTAGTTATGCAGGTATTAGTAATGCAGGTATTAGTTATGCAGGTATTAGTTATGCAGGGTTTATTTATGCAGGATTTAATTATGCAGGGTTTATTTATGTAGGATTTAGTTATGCAGGGTTTAATAATTTCTTTGGGTGTTGGTTTGTTATATTAAAAATTAATAAAACATTATATACTTCTTAAAAAGTTAATTATTTGTTACCATTATATCCTTGACTTTTCTTACCTTTATATGTTTATTTATTTTTTGCATTTTGTTTAGGCAAAGCTTTAGACATAAACTTGAATACCACATTTTTGAACTTTCTCATATAGTAGAACCGACGGATATATATGGCACGGGACCAACGTTGCAACAGTTGAAACTTATTGATATGCAAGTACATATAATTATGTATACATATAACAAAAATCGATACATGTAAGTTAACATCTGAGCAACACCGAGTAGTAATGCTAGATATTATTTACATGCATTTTGAATCAAAATATTCACTCATTGATGATATTCATTAGTTTTTCTTTTTTTTTTTGGTTAAAAGGTAGACTTATATTATGTTACTTATGCATCATTACAAACCAAGTGAGTACATAACAAACTTGAGTTAATACTAGGTTCATCCATAATGGTAGAACCTATATTGTTACTTAGTCTAGTAGTACTAATAATTTCTATATTACTTATACTAGTACTAGATACATAATGTTCTTCCTGCATTTCAGCATAACATGGATCCATGATATCTTCCTCTACTGCGTGTTGGATAAACAATGGGGTTGTTGACCATTTTACAAAAACTTCTTCACCTTCCATATTAGCCCCTTTCTTTGCTAGTATGTCTTCCACTTGGTTTTTTTTAAGGTTGCGCCTGATTGTTATGTCATTCATCCCTTGGATTAATGCCCTGCAATGAAGAATAATGTTAGTAAAGGTTTCATGACCCTCACGTATTGCCTTAATGGCTTCCTTCGAATCCAATATTAATACAATATCCGTGAGTTGAAGGGTGTGAGATTATCTTAGGTTGTGATAGATGGTCATGATTTTCGTGTGGACAGTGCTCATTTCTGTAATTCTTGCAGAGAATCCTAATATCTAGTTCCCCAGTTGGTCTCTCAGAACACCCCCTGCTGCTCCCTTAAATGTGTTTGGATTGTAGGATCCATCTATGTTAAGACTATAACCTTTATTATTATACCTTTGAATCATGATTTTCATTTTAACAAGACTCGTCATGAGATGATATTCTGTTGCACGTTGGAAAGGAGTATTGATTGGTGTTTCCAACTTACTGTTGTTATGGAGGTTATTGTTTCTGTTTAGCCATATATTCCATATGTAGAACAGAAAATCTATGTCTCAGTCGATCCTATATTTAATCAGGAAGTTTTTTATTTTCCTAATGTAGCGGAGTCATTGTTGGTCCCCTGTATTTTCCTATGCTAGTGATCTTATTTGTGATTCCAATTTGTTTCCAGTAGTTCCTTGCTATATAACATTCCATGAATATATGTTGAATTTTTTCTAACTCCTCACAGGCATTGCATCTTGGATCCACATCCATTCCTATTTTGTTCAAATAGTGACAAGTAGGCAGCCTATCATGATGGCATAACCATAGGAAAATTTGATTTTATTGGGGTATTTTTGATCCCATATCCATTTGAAATCTTTTATCTGGGGGTGTATTTTATGGTTCTTGGTTATTAGTTGACAAAGTGTAAAGATGCCAATATCATATATGTCCTGTTACAATACTATACGATATCAAAAGTAAATACAAAAGCATGAAAATGGTACTAAGAAAGCACTACCATTCTCAATGCATCCCGAGAGAAAAACTATTACCTCATGTAATGATGCTTAAAAAGCACTCCATGAACTTTGTGTTGCTCCAATTGATACACTAGGTTCCTCTTGAGCAATTTGATCTTCTCCTTCAACTGGAGCATCTTCTTCATCGACAACAATAATAGGAAATTTCAAAGACATGTCATTAGCAACTTCTTGAAGTTCAGTTCTTTCTATTTCATTAACTTCAGTTCTTTCTATTTCATTAACACCATCTTTTGGCCACTCGTTAAACTGTCCAATAGCTCCGTCCTTGCGAAATATCTCTTCCCATTCAGCAAATAATGGCCATTTGTTAAAGTTCATTGACTTGGCATTTGGATCAACCTAAGAAAAAAACAAGTGCATGAAGTAACTGATAATATTCCAAAGACACAGATCATTTTCATCAAGAGAAAATATAAGAAACTAGCTTTAGTTTTCTAATAATTTAAACAATTATAAATCACCTTTATCAAGTTATCCCAAGCTTTTGGATCGTCAACTAAGATAGTTCCATCGCTAAATCGAAATCCTAAACCACTTAGACTCTTTACCAACGATATGGTCGTATAACGGTTTTTCCACTCTCTTATTTTAGAACAAATATGTGGTAGAGATTGCAATCCGCAATTAGGATGACAAGCATTCATGTGTTGTTCCAGTTCCATCAAATATCCATGTCTAAAGGTTCCATCATCTTCTTTCTAATCATTAACACACAACTTTTTTAATCCATCAACTAGAGTGAGTTCCTCTTTTGGAGTTCACACCCTTCTTGCCCTTTTCTGAGACATGTTAGACCTTCTTTTTGTGGGACTGCCAATTTTAATATGTAGAAATATAAAAATTCACAATTTATACTAACTTATGATTCACTTCAAAATTATACTAACTTATTTTCACATGTATTGTATTTGTCTCTCACCAGATTAACAAGAGAAAAAAAACAATATGAGAAGAAGAAGAAGAAAAGATAATCAAAGTTTAAGATATTGAAAGTTTCTAACCTCAAAGAAAGAACTTGGATTGAATTAGGAGTTGAGCATAAGGTGCTCTAAAATAAAGCACATCACATCATCAAGAAAGCACCACCAGGCTAGAAGTTGCAGGTAATTGTGATAAATGTAGGATTTGGATCCTTTGGAATGATAGTCTGGTGAATATAAAGGGATTAAATCTGTTTTACACTTTGAAGACCAACTAATGCACTGTTTAGTAAAGGATGGAAATAAAGGCATTATGGTTGAATTCACAGCTATCTATGGTCTACACCATTAAAATGGTCAGCACTAATGACACAAATAGGCTTGGCAGATTTGAGAATAGTTGGAAAATTATGTGGCCGAAATTTCAAAGTTAAAACGCCTAATGACACAAACTCAGAACGAAAGCCTCGAAACCTAAACCAACCATCATACTAGACCAAAAAGGACCTTCTGAAGCTAAACGCGCTGACGAAATTCTCATCCGAGCATGTTTTATCAAGAATATACTCGGGTGAGAATTCTGTCAGAGTGGTTAGATTTGAAAGGTCCTTTTTGGCCTAGTGGGATGGTTGGCTTAGGTTTCGAGGCTTTCATTTTGAGTTTGTGTCATTAGGCGTTTTAACTTTGAATTTTAGGCCACATAATTTTCCAACTATTCTCAAATCTGCCAAGCCTATTTGTGTCATTAGTGCTGACCATTTTAATGGTGTAGACCATAGATAGCTGTGAATTCAACCATAATGCCTTTATTTCCATCCTTTACTAAACAGTGCATTAGTTGGTCTTCAAAGTGTAAAACAGATTTAATCCCTTTATATTCACCAGACTATCATTCCAAAGGATCCAAATCCTACATTTATCACAATTACCTGCAACTTCTAGCCTGGTGGTGCTTTCTTGATGATGTGATGTGCTTTATTTTAGAGCACCTTATGCTCAACTCCTAATTCAATCCAAGTTCTTTCTTTGAGGTTAGAAACTTTCAATATCTTAAACTTTGATTATCTTTTCTTCTTCTTCTTCTCATATTGTTTTTTTTCTCTTGTTAATCTGGTGAGAGACAAATACAATACATGTGAAAATAAGTTAGTATAATTTTGAAGTGAATCATAAGTTAGTATAAATTGTGAATTTTTATATTTCTACATATTAAAATTGGCAGTCCCACAAAAAGAAGGTCTAACATGTCTCAGAAAAGGGCAAGAAGGGTGTGAACTCCAAAAGAGGAACTCACTCTAGTTGATGGATTAAAAAAGTTGTGTGTTAATGATTAGAAAGAAGATGATGGAACCTTTAGACATGGATATTTGATGGAACTGGAACAACACATGAATGCTTGTCATCCTAATTGCGGATTGCAATCTCTACCACATATTTGTTCTAAAATAAGAGAGTGGAAAAACCGTTATACGACCATATCGTTGGTAAAGAGTCTAAGTGGTTTAGGATTTCGATTTAGCGATGGAACTATCTTAGTTGACGATCCAAAAGCTTGGGATAACTTGATAAAGGTGATTTATAATTGTTTAAATTATTAGAAAACTAAAGCTAGTTTCTTATATTTTCTCTTGATGAAAATGATCTGTGTCTTTGGAATATTATCAGTTACTTCATGCACTTGTTTTTTTCTTAGGTTGATCCAAATGCCAAGTCAATGAACTTTAACAAATGGCCATTATTTGCTGAATGGGAAGAGATATTTCGCAAGGACGGAGCTATTGGACAGTTTAACGAGTGGCCAAAAGATGGTGTTAATGAAATAGAAAGAACTGAAGTTAATGAAATAGAAAGAACTGAACTTCAAGAAGTTGCTAATGACATGTCTTTGAAATTTCCTATTATTGTTGTCGATGAAGAAGATGCTCCAGTTGAAGGAGAAGATCAAATTGCTCAAGAGGAACCTAGTGTATCAATTGGAGCAACACAAAGTTCATGGAGTGCTTTTTAAGCATCATTACATGAGGTAATAGTTTTTCTCTCGGGATGCATTGAGAATGGTAGTGCTTTCTTAGTACCATTTTCATGCTTTTGTATTTACTTTTGATATCGTATAGTATTGTAACAGGACATATATGATATTGGCATCTTTACACTTTGTCAACTAATAACCAAGAACCATAAAATACACCCCCAGATAAAAGATTTCAAATGGATATGGGATCAAAAATACCCCAATAAAATCAAATTTTCCTATGGTTATGCCATCATGATAGGCTGCCTACTTGTCACTATTTGAACAAAATAGGAATGGATGTGGATCCAAGATGCAATGCCTGTGAGGAGTTAGAAAAAATTCAACATATATTCATGGAATGTTATATAGCAAGGAACTACTGGAAACAAATTGGAATCACAAATAAGATCACTAGCATAGGAAAATACAGGGGACCAACAATGACTCCGCTACATTAGGAAAATAAAAAACTTCCTGATTAAATATAGGATCGACTGAGACATAGATTTTCTGTTCTACATATGGAATATATGGCTAAACAGAAACAATAACCTCCATAACAACAGTAAGTTGGAAACACCAATCAATACTCCTTTCCAACGTGCAACAGAATATCATCTCATGACGAGTCTTGTTAAAATGAAAATCATGATTCAAAGGTATAATAATAAAGGTTATAGTCTTAACATAGATGGATCCTACAATCCAAACACATTTAAGGGAGCAGCAGGGGGTGTTCTGAGAGACCAACTGGGGAACTAGATATTAGGATTCTCTGCAAGAATTACAGAAATGAGCACTGTCCACACGAAAATCATGACCATCTATCACAACCTAAGATAATCTCACACCCTTCAACTCACGGATATTGTATTAATATTGGATTCGAAGGAAGCCATTAAGGCAATACGTGAGGGTCATGAAACCTTTACTAACATTATTCTTCATTGCAGGGCATTAATCCAAGGGATGAATGACATAACAATCAGGCGCAACCTTAAAAAAAACCAAGTGGAAGACATACTAGCAAAGAAAGGGGCTAATATGGAAGGTGAAGAAGTTTTTGTAAAATGGTCAACAACCCCATCGTTTATCCAACACGCAGTAGAGGAAGATATCATGGATCCATGTTATGCTGAAATGCAGGAAGAACATTATGTATCTAGTACTAGTATAAGTAATATAGAAATTATTAGTACTACTAGACTAAGTAACAATATAGGTTCTACCATTATGGATGAACCTAGTATTAACTCAAGTTTGTTATGTACTCACTTGGTTTGTAATGATGCATAAGTAACATAATATAAGTCTACCTTTTAACCAAAAAAAAAAAAAGAAAAACTAATGAATATCATCAATGAGTGAATATTTTGATTCAAAATGCATGTAAATAATATCTAGCATTACTACTCGGTGTTGCTCAGATGTTAACTTACATGTATCGATTTTTGTTATATGTATACATAATTATATGTACTTGCATATCAATAAGTTTCAACTGTTGCAACGTTGGTCCCGTGCCATATATATCCGTCGGTTCTACTATATGAGAAAGTTCAAAAATGTGGTATTCAAGTTTATGTCTAAAGCTTTGCCTAAACAAAATGCAAAAAATAAATAAACATATAAAGGTAAGAAAAGTCAAGGATATAATGGTAACAAATAATTAACTTTTTAAGAAGTATATAATGTTTTATTAATTTTTAATATAACAAACCAACACCCAAAGAAATTATTAAACCCTGCATAACTAAATCCTACATAAATAAACCCTGCATAATTAAATCCTGCATAAATAAACCCTGCATAACTAATACCTGCATAACTAATACCTGCATTACTAATACCTGCATAACTAATACATGCTAATACCTGCATAACTCTAACCAGCAACCAAACAGCCCCTAAGTTGTACCCAAAATAAACACGAATATAACAAAGAAAATTATCTAGTAATAATAATAATAATAATATACTTTACTTTAAGTTAATGAAAAGTCAACTATTTATATGAAATAAATATTATTCTAAAATATATATTTCTTTGTCTTCTATGATATTGTTAGTTTCTTTATCTACCCCTTTTTAAAATAAATTCTGAATTATACTCCTTTGTCTTATATTAGTTGTCCATCAACAATAACATATCTAGTGAAAACTCACAAGTGAGTTTGAGAAAGATAAAGTGTCGACAAACCTTACTATTCTTTCGTGGAGGTAGAAAGGTTGTTTCTGAGATACCCTCTACTCATATTAGTTGTTCATATTACTAAAAATAGTTGTTCCAAAATACTTATCAATTTTTGAAATCAAGATAGAATTAATTACATTTTTCTCATTTTACCCTTATAATTTAAAATATATATATATATATAAAAACAAGTTTGTAAAGTTCCAAAAAAAATTGAGGGGTAAAACTACCCTTCTTATTTATGATATCTTAAAGTTGTGTAAGGGGTAAATAGACAACTAATATGAAACGGATTAAATAGTGTTTAGTTGAAGTTATGACCATACATAATTTTTAATAAGTGTTTTAAGTTTAAATTAAAAATATTAAAATTATATAAAATTCAAAATAATTTTCTCTACCTCTAATATATGATTAAGTTATGTGTACATTCAACTCTCTTCAGATCCCACATTGTAGGGTCACACTAAATATTTTTTATTATTGTTGTATATGAATTTAAAATGATATATGGATTAGAATGTTGAGTTAAAAAATAGAATATTTTAAAATAAAATAAAACTGTCAATATCAGAAAATATCTCTTATCTATCTATATAATATAAGAGAAGCAAAACAATACTGTAATGACCAGTTCAATTACCATAGATTTCAAGTTTGAAAATTATTTTAAGATAGAATTTCCAAAAAAAAAAGTTAATTCATTTTTTTATATCAACAATATTAATTCAAATTCAAGTTATATCATCCTAGGGGAATTATAATTCCACAACATTTTATTATTTCAATTTAAATTTGAACAAAAAGTGAATTTTGCATTGTAGTTTTTTTTTTAGTTTGAATTGAAAATACAAAAATTATATGGATTAAAATGTTATGTTTAAAATAGAAAATTTAAAAATAAAATTATCAATAACAAAAAATTTTAAAAAATGAAATGTCAATATTATTATTATTATTATTATTAGGGAAAATGCACAAGTACCCCCCTAGACTATGACCGAAATCCGAGAGATACACCTAAACTTAACTAGGGTCCTATTACCCCCTTAAACTAATTTAAAATGGATTAAATACACCATAAATCCCGACTTGGCACAGAGAGTGTGCACACTCTCTTGAAAGCATGTGATGGGTGAACAAATTGGACACGTGTACTTTTTTAATTGGTAATTTTATAATTAGTTAGTACATATTGATATTTAAACTTATATATATTTAATTATTTTAATTTCTTTCTTTGTAAAATATTTATTTTTCTTTCTCACTTTAAACTTTTTTTTTCTTTCATTTTTTTTATTATCTTTTCACTTTTAATTATTTTTTAAAAAAATTATGCGTATTTTTTTAAAAAATAATTAAAAAGTTTTAACGTTTTTTTATGTTTTTATGTTTTTATTTTTTTAAACGTTAAAAAATAATTAACGTTTTAATTTTTTTATGTTTTATTTGATTTTCTTCACTTATTTTGATATCCGTGCAAAATTAACTTATTTTAAATACAAGAATTTTAAAATTAAATTTGAAATCAAATCAAAAGGAAAGAAAATAAAAGGAGTAAATAAAATCAATAGAATAATAAAAGAGAAAATGAAGGTAAAATAAAAAAAGTTTAGATACAAGGCGAAAAAAATATGTGTATTAACTTAACTTAAATACACGATAAAGAAAATAAGAATATTTTTTAAAAACAATTAAAAACTTTAAAGAAGAAATTTAAAAAACAAAAAAATTAATACGTTATTATTATTATTATTGTTGTTGTTGTTGTTGTTGTTGTTGTTGTTGTTGTTGTTGTTGTTGTTGTTGTTGTTGTTGTTGTTGTTGTTATTATTATTATTATTACTACTATTATTATTATTATTATTATTACTACGATTATTATTACTATTATTATTATTACTATTATTATTACTATTATTACTACTATTATTACTACTATTATTAGTACTATTAGTATTATTATTATTATTATTACTACTATTATTATTACTCTTATTACTATTATCATTATTATTATTATTATCATTATTATTATCATTATTATTATCATTATTATTATTATTATTATCATCATTATTATTGTCATTATTATTATTATTATTATCATTATTATTATTATTATTAGAACAACAACAACAACAACCACAATAATAATTTATGTGTATTAGTTATATTCACTAAACAATCAATTTATCTATTTATATCTAGACTAATTCATATTATATATTTGAATAAAATATGACAATATTTAATAAAAGGTAAATTGATTAAACATACTTTTAAAACATGTTGCAATAAGATAAAATATTGTCTTAATAAGACTTACAAGCCGTAAAATTTGAATTAAATCCAATGATTAGCACCTCCAATCACATTAGATCGATAAAAATATTATTATGATGAAACAAGTTTGAGTCGAATAACAATTTTGGAAGCATTTCAGCAAGATGAAGCTTCAATAAGACTTAGTGAATTTATTTAAGTTTGATATAATTAGTTAATAAAAATTAATTAGATATAATCACATATTTATTGAAATTATATTTAAAATTCACAAGTAGATATGTAGTATTGAATAGAATCGAATGATAGTTCTAACTGCACGAGATCAATATTTGCTATAACAAAAATTCAACTCATGGTAAAAACTAATTATAAGCAACAAAATTTTATCACAATAATAATTTGTGGCTAAATCATTTCATTTTAACAAGTAATTTTAGCTATTATTAAGCTAACTATTGCCACGACTTTTTTTTTAGTATTCAAAGTAAAAATATTTATTTAGCCACAATATTTCATTTTAAATAACTTTTCTTCATTGTTAAAAGGTCACTATTTCTATAACAAGTTGCAATACGTAACAAAAATTAATAATTAGCTATTAAATTTTATTGTAGCTCATATTATATGTTTATATTATTTAACTATTATAACATTTTTTTTCGTAACTTGAAGTAAATATATTTATTTAGCCACAATATTTTATTTTTAATAATTTATTATGCTAAAAGGTTACTATTACTACAATAAATTTTGACTCGTGGCAAAAATTAATAGTTAGCTACGAAATTTCATCGTAGAAAAAAAGACGTGGCTATATTGTTTAACTATTGCCATGTTTTTTTTTTATAATTTGAAAAACAACTATTTAGCTACTATATTTTGGTTCAAATGGTTTATTGTGGCTAAAAGGTTACTATTGCTACAATAACATTTATCGCGTGGCAAAAACCTATGGATCAACTACAAAAACTTATTGTAGCAATAAAATTGTAGCTATTTAGGCAATTATTGTCACAATTATTAGTAATTGTAGAAAAAATGAGAAATTAGCTTTGCTAGTGTCATTTTCGTGGCTAAATTTTTTTACGAATTCATAAATAGCTACAGAATTTAAATTTTTGTGGCTATTTCTAAGTAATAGCTACGATTTTAAAATTCATAGCTTGGATTTTGTAGCTATAAATACACTTTGTTGTAGTGTGCTTTGAGGTGTCGTGGATCTTGTCCCGACATTTGTCTGGAACAATAGAGGCTTCATAGATAGTTAGTTTTGAGTAGGGGTGTCAAAAATGAACCCAAATATAGGTAACCCGCCCAAAATTTTACGGGTTGGGCTCAAGATAATTTGAGCTGGGTTCAATCTCAACCCAATCAATCCTTAACCAATTTTAAGAGAATCCTCAATTGAGCCCAATTCAATTTTCAACTTCATCCCGTTTTAAGACTTTTTATTTGCATTGTTGTAATGTAGGTTCTTATATTGAATGTATGAATTATTATCTATTTAATATCTTTTAGGATTTATCTATCTATTTGTAGCTTTTTTTAAAAAAAAGTTCTTGAGTTGAAATTCAAATTGTGGTTATAAAAGTTAAATATCAATATGTTAAAATTATTGAGATTAAGCGAGTCAAATTGGCGGGTCGAAGTTGCCCGTCTAGCTCAGTTGGTAGAGATTAAAAAAAAATAAAAAATTGGCGGGTCAAAATCCAACCCATTTTTTAGCCCACTTGAGCTCAACCCATTTGAGCCCAAAGTAAATTTGGGCAGGTCAGAACCCAACACGATTTCTATTTCAATCCATTTTAATATCTACAATTTCAACCCAACCGGCCCATTTGACACCTCTAGTTTTGAGTATGTTTTCAATATTCCTTTTTTAAAGTATATTTCAACTATTATTGTTTTTGGAGTATTTTGAGACAATTGAGTACTTTGAGATTAAAAGGTTCAATTATGTTTTAAAGCTTAATTCTGCTTGAGTTAGTCTTCTGCTAAGTAGTCAGTCAGGCCAACGGTTCGCTTGGGGATCAACAATAGTTCTCGAGTGTCGACCACGTCCAAGGTATATGCTCGGGGCGTGACACTTTGATTCTCTACCAAGATCGTAGAGGCTCTGATACCATTTGAGAAATATTGGAGAAAAATATTATTGAATTGTATCTCTATATTATTACATTGAGACTCTATTTATAGACACTACATTAGACTCTTTTTCCAATTAGGACACCACAATACAATCCTTTTCCTCGTAGATCGTATGTACTATTTCTATTCTAAGTAGAATTTTATATATTATTCTTGTTCCTATTCCTATTCTAACAAAAATAATAACAAAAAATAGTAGAAACAATAGATAATACTCTTTCCATCCAACAATAGTTGTCCACTACACTAAAAATAGTTGTCCAACAATATTTGTCCAATTTAAAAAATCAAGAGATAATTTACCTTTTTTGTCCATTTTACCCTTGATATTAAATACTATTTATTATCCAACACATTTCTCAAAGCATTAAATTTAAAAAGTCAAAGGATAATATAGTAATATTACCCCTATTATTTAATGTTTCTTAAGGGATGTGCTAAGTCAATAGTGGACAACTATTGCTGGACAGAGGGAGTACAATAATCGAATCAAATAATTATAAAAATAAATTTTAAATATAAACAAATCTAAATTTAAAAAGAAAAAGGAAAAAATTTCAACTTAAAAAAGAAAAGGAAATTATACACCCTCACCCGCCCCCCTTGCACTGCAGCCCACTCCACCCCACCTCTCCCTTTCTTCTCTTTCCCTAACACTTGCCCACCATTGTTAACTCTCAATATAGAAAAAATGGAGTTTTAATATATATATATATAAAGTATGAATTTACGATTTTTATTTCTCTCTATGCCTTCTTTTTCATTCCCATTTGAATTGATAGTTTTTTCTTGAAAGATATGTTCTTCCTTTGTTTATTGTGATTTCGATTTTTTTTTTCTGTTTTTATTCTATTTGTGGGGAAGAAGGGGTGTGGGTCGGGGGAGATGAAGAGAGAGAAGATATTTGAATAATGGTCTTCATTTTTTCCGGCAAAGAAGATGTGGATGGTGGTCTCTTTTCCTACAAAAAAAGCGTAGATGATGATCTCCATTTTCCGGCAAAGAACTGTGATGGTGATCTCCATTTTTTTCCGACAAAAAAATAAAGGGTTAATTCTACATCTGAAAAGTTAATAGTACATGATAAGAAGATTAAAACAAAAAAAAGGAAGAAGGAAATTTGTAAAAAAAAAATGATGGTGTATTATTATGAAGAAATGGTGGCAGCAGATAAAGAGAAAGAGATTGTTATTTTTTAAAAAAGATAATGAAAAAAATAAAAGAAAAAATTAAAAAAGAAAAGGAAAAACGTAAATATATTAATTTCACGCGCCCAACAAGGAGTGCATTACATTTTTTGTGCCACATGTGCATAAAGTGTCTGATTGGTTCAAATTCGAGAGGGTATATGTGTTCAATAGGTACAAGTCCTAGTTGAGGTGTCTAAGTGAATTATGCAGTAAACTTTAAGGGGTCAGAGATGACTTAAGCCTATATCAAAAGATGAAAGCAAAAACAATAAAAAGATAAAGACATGAGACTTTTTCTTGTCTCTTTCGAGTGTTGTATCCAAGTCTATTCAAGTGTATACAGTATGAGTTCCTATATCTCTATTTGTAGTCAGTGGCGAGACTAAAATTTTCACTAAAGAGGTTCAAAATATGAAGAAGTAAACACACGAACTAGCCAAGATAGTACAACATCTACTTTATATACATAAAATATAATTTTAACTATGTGTAAATAGTATAATATTTCACCAAAAGGGGTTCGGATGAACCTCCTAGCCCCAAGCTGGCTATGCTTTTGTTTACAGTGTTACATGAAGACAAACAAAAGATGACATTAAACATATGAGATCATGGAGAAGGTGAGAGATATGGTTACATTTGAAATGAATATTTTATTATAATACACATATTAGTTGATGTTTAATATTAGATCATGAAAAATGATTTGAGGAATAAGTAATTAATATTAAAGGTAAAATATGAAAAGAAAAAAATAATTGTCTTTTGTTGATAGGTTAAAAGTTACGAGTAAAAGTAAAAACCTGGAGAAGTGCAAAACTTAATAATTAGAAACAAAAAGAATATCTAGGCTGTGCGCATCCGGGGAATCGAACCCTAAGTCAGTACCGTGGGAGGGTACTATGATACCACTATACCAGATGCGCTTTCATATATTACAATAATATTATACTTAAAACAATAGCTTAGGGTTAGGAGCTCTGTTGTCGGTTCACACAGAGATAAAACCCTAGCTGTAACTGCAGCCATAACCACTCACCACATTTTTGGTATGCTATCAGTTCTAAAAAATTATAGTATTTGGGTATGTTGATTGCTGGCTGGATTAAGAGCCAGTTTTCTTATTAAAGGTTCGAACTTTCTTTTATGTTTTCAATTCAAAATACAAATATATAATGTAGTATGTTAATTTGGGATTGAAGATTTTTTTGGTTTATTGATTTTGTTGATACATGATTGTATAAATTACCAACTCTTTGATCTTGATTAGTCTCTACAATGTGTTTCAATTATCTTAAGTTTCTGATTTAAGAAAATAATATTTGGGTAGGGGAATCAAAAGTTCAGGTAGACAACCAACTGAGCCTACAATGATTTCTTGAGCATTACCTTAAAGATTGAGGCGTTGTTTGCGTGTATAGACTAGTTTTCTATATCAATTTAATAGTTGATGTATTAAAAATACTGAATAAGAACAAAGCTCAGGTAGGTGCAATAAACTCTTTCTAATATAGTTAAAGTTTCATGTTTTTTTTTTTGTGTGTTCCTTTTTTCTTGATCATCATTTGTGATTTCTTTTTTTTTCTCTCGTGTTTAGGCATATATGATGTTTATGCTATTAGTGTCTTCTGAGTTTTTTGAATTACCAGAAATGCTAACACTTTACTCTGCTTTGTATTTTGGATTGGATTATCGCTTGAAATCTGTACTACAAATAGGTTTTGCATCAATGCTCATTGAATACTAGCTAGACCCCAAAGTAGCTCTTTGCATTAGCGGTTTAATCAGTTGGCCAGAGCTTAATAGGTGTCTGTTTTCTTGGAATTGTGTTGTTCTAATACTATCCGTTGATGTCTGAAATATTCTTAATGAAGGAAGACCTTGTAGTCATATTTGGGTATCTTAGATAGGGCTTATCCTGTACTCAAATTGCTCCACAATTAATGTGGGTAGAAGGAGAGTTAATTTATACCTACTGTACATAACCTTCCCTTCTACTTCTACAAATAGGTTAATCCCACACCTCGAATCCGTGACTACAAGTCGCCAAAGGAGAACTTTTATTGTTGTGTCAAGGCTCGCTGCTCGCCCTCCCCGGGGCATCTTAGATTAATAGCTTAAGAATTTCTTGAAGGTGTAATATGAAAGTACTGATGTGTTAAATGGAACCCATGTAGTCTGCTGTTGATAGATTGTGTAAACCTGTCCTTTGAATTGCAATGCGTCTCAATACATTAATTACCTACGTACTTCCCCTAATGTTTAATGGGATGAATTTCTCATGGTTGTTGCAATCCTCTGCTTCTTACTCTAATTGAGAGAGTGAAATTGTCATTGACTGGTTTATAAATCCACAAAAGCCTATTCTCTTTGGTAGTAACTGAACTAACTTGACCGGCTTCTGAAATTCTTGAGGATGACATATGAGCTACTCTGTAGAGCATACTGAGCACCGAAGACATTTGGAACTAGTGTATGTCATGTATTTTTGTGTATTGCATAATATTATACCTTGTGGTGGTGCACTGAATCTGGATTGCTATAGTTGAATAACGTTGGGACTTCACTCTTGTATATTGCCTCTTTAATCTGGGTATAATTTCTTTTAGCTTCATCTTTGAGTAATGTTGAGAGTTAAGTCTCTTTAAGAAGTTCCATTGCATAAAAAGGTTCAGTGTCTATTCCTCTGACTTCTGTTATATATTTTGTTGAAACTCTGAAGGCTTCTGCGCAGTAGACTTCTGTTGGTTAACCAGGACCCTATTCCCTGCTTCTTAATGTTACATAGTTTCTGCTGGTGTGATCAGTAAACCTGGTTCTTATGTTAACTGCTTTCTGTAATGTGGTGTTAGTGTAAGGCTTATTTCCTCACTGTCCATGTTTCTTGATTTAAATTCATCTAAGGCTACCACTCTAGTTCTCTTCATCAAAATAATTCCCATTCTTGGTCACGACATAGCTAACAAGGTATACTTTGGCCATACAAAATTTTCTCTTGGATTATTTTCTTTCTTCATCTTTTTCTTTAATTGGTTAACCCTATTCTCTGGGGTTTCTATTGTCTGCCTTTTGATTTAGCATGCTGTTTTTGTGCTTAAAGCTCTGATGATTTTTTTCAGTCTTCCCTTCCGCAAGGCATGTTTAGAAAAGGTGAAGAGCTGGCAGGAATCAACACAAAACAGAAACCATAAACACTCTCTCTCTCTGTTGCTTGAAAAAAAAATGCCGTCATTTCCTCAATCAGGTGCAGTTACCATCTGCGAAATCAATCGAGACCTCATTACTGCAGATGAACTCTCTGATGATGCAGCTAAGGAAACCTACGGCAAGGTTCTCGGAATTATATTCAGTCCAGTTCCTTTTCAATCAGAAAATTTGTTGAGTGCACTGAGCTCTGAACAAGGTGCCGACCAGAGGAAGAGTGGCCTACTTCAGGCAGCATTGCAGGCAGTCTTTACTGGTTCACTGAGGCACTTTTTTCACCCCATTGATGTAAAATTGTTACAAGATGTTGATTTCCATGTCCTTGATTGGCACCAGCACAAACATATATTAGCCTTTATTTCAGGACAACATCAGGTGACAATTCGTGATTATGAAGATTCTGAAGGAGGGAGTCCTTGCATTTTGATCAATGACTCTCAAAAAGTTGTAAGAAGTCTGTCATGGCGGCCAAATGGTGGGAGGGCACTTGCTGTGGCCTGCAAGGGTGGAATTTGCATTTGGGCTGCTTCATTTCCAGGAAATACAGCTTCAGTGAGATCAGGTGTCACATTGGGTACTCTCTCTAGAGGCTCAGGAACTAAATGGACTCTTGTGGACTTCCTTCTAAGTCCTGAACATGAACAAATTACTGCACTTTCCTGGAGCCCAAATGGGAAGTATTTGGCATCAGCTTCATATGAGAGCTCTTCATTCATCATTTGGGATGTTGCTCAAGGAGTGGGAACACCTATTCGGCGTGGCTTAGGGGGCATCTCCTTATTGAGATGGTCCCCATCAGGAGACTATTTCTTCTCTGCGAAATTTGATGGGACATTCTACCTCTGGGAGACTAATACATGGACATCAGAAACATGGTCCTCAACTAATGGTTTTGTCATGGGAGCAGCTTGGGATCCTGATGGTAGTAGAATACTCGTTGCTTTCTATGAATCTTCAACCTTGGGTTCCATTCACTTTGCAACCAGGCCACCGTCTCTAGATGCACATCTTATACCCGTTGAGTTACCAGAGATACAGTCCTTGACTGGAAGTCGAGGAATAGATAAGATAGCATGGGATGCTTCAGGAGAGCGTCTAGCCTTGTCTTATCGAGATGGGGATGACTTGTACAGGGGTCTTATAGCAATATACGATGTTAGAAGAAGTCCACTGATTTCAGCATCTCTGGTTGGGTTCATTAGGGGTCCTGGAGATAACCCCAAGCCAATAGCCTTTTCATTTCATGACAAGTTTAAGCAGGGACCGTTGCTTTCTGTTTGTTGGAGTAGTGGATTTTGCTGCACCTATCCCCTCATATTTCGCTCACATGTTCTTCCATAATCAAGGTACAGCGGAAGTTTTACAATCAACTATGACGTAAGAAAAACAATCTTATCCAAGATTTGGAAATGCTAGATTGAAGAAACTGATTTCATAATTCTAGATGGATCATTTTCAACTCATTTTCTGTCATTTGGAGATTGTAGGGCAGTGCATTTGGCAACCAAATCTTTATCGTAACCAAATAGAAGTTTGGGTTTAAGTTTACTCTTTATGTTTCTAATGGAGAAGTTCCTACATTATCATGTTTGGAGGGTTTAATATAACAGTTGGAACTAAACAAAAAGAGCTCCGATGATGAAGTTGTCAAGATGTTTATATCGTTCCAATTTCTGATGCTTTTGGTCATAGACCAGAGCTATATGTGGAACTGAAGGGACAACTGAGGAGCTTGTTTGTGTTACACTCATTCTCTCTTGCAAAGGGACAGTTAAATACACTAAAAAGGAGTTTGTTCATGGACATATCATTGATCTCAATCTTAAGCATAGTAATTATATCATGTCAATATTTCATTACCACTTTATAACATGTTGAAAATGAAGGTTAGGTGAAATGAGACATTTGAGAACTTGTTGGTAGTAAATTTGGGGTTGTGACAAACAAAATGAAATGAAGTTTAGGGTTACTCTATTTGACTGATGATCCTCTTGAAGTTGTTTTTCCTACTTGGTAAATAATTTACACCAGATTAAGAAATGTAATACTGTGTTTTTCATACACATTTTTTTACTTAACCGTAGTCAAGTAACAAATATTCTCATTTTAGTTTGTATTTCCTTTTTTTTTCCCCCAATTCTTCAACCATTTTGCTAGTTTTTAGTTGTTAATAAGAGAGAATGCTTAACCTACTCTTACACTATGTTGCTCGGTTACTTTGAAAACGTTATTACATTTGTTATTTTATCCTTCAAACATAATGCATATATGAAGAATTTGATATGAATACAACGGTGTTTTTAGAATATCCGAGCAACATAACTTTTAGATGACAATAGACATGAGATGCATGCTAACCTAACACTAAATTAGGGAAAATTAAGCAGAATGTTCAAATCAACCTGTTTTTTTTTTTAATTATTATTCTTTTTCCTTTTTAACCATCTTTAGTCTTCTCTAGAACTTAGAACTAGAGTAGACATTCTTTTTTTAGTTTGATTTGACTAAGCAAGATCTATTTATCTAAATTACAGTCTAGTAACAATATAGTAATTCCTTACTTTACGACATATTTATATCATTTGTTATATATGTAACTATTAGGGGGCTTAGAGTATCACCAATTAATGTTATCTATTATCAACTTCAAAATAAATAAATATAATAAATTATTTAAGGTTGTGGGTCGCTTCTTTTAAAAGTACCATTCACAGGTATTGTATTTTCTGCCTTTTCTTTTAGTTGAGAAATTGATTTTTCTTTTATGAGTGTCAGTTCTATGAATTATTTTTGCAGTATGCCAATATCGTTCAAATTAAGTCGGATCATAATCCAATTCAATTGTTAGACCAACTCATTTTTAGTCTAAGTTAATTTGGATGTGTCAATTATTAATTCAGTCCGTTTTAGTTCTTTTAATTTCAGTTCAATTCGTCCATTTAACATCCTTGCCATGCCATCGAATTAAAATTAATTAGCACATACGTGTATGATTTATTGTTAGTGGACTGGTGGGACATTGATAAATCACTCTGATGATAGAATAATATTATCACTGCTCCTTTAATCAAGAAAAGAAAGGCTTAATATCTACGAGATTAGCATCTTTTTATGTTTTTTGATTAGGTACTTCGAAATATTTGTTAGGATATACTATTAATCATGCGTTTTGATATAGTATTATTTATTGAACATTTGTTTATTTATTTATTCAATTCAATAATGTGTTACATTAAACAGATCAATTTGTCATATATGTGTCCTCAACTTATATAGTAGATGGTTTGGTGTATAGAGTTTAAGCATATAAACAAAAGATTAAATCATCGGTTCTTATAAGTTAAAGATTATAGTTCACAATCGTAGATGGAAATTTGGACAAACCATCAGAAAGATTGTAGCACGAGATTAAATGTAATTTATCTTGATTATGAGAATGGTATAGTTCTAACTTCTCGTGCTAGTGCATTTTGTATGTATTGAACGGGACCGAGGGCCTATGCGCAAATAAGTCAGTTCAGTAATTAAGTTTTACTCTTAATTTCTCATGTTAATTAACAAGTTTAGTTGTACTATTTTATGATCTCATTTTCATAATTTAATATCGTCAACTATTTGTAATAGTCTCTTATCTTCTATATTGTTAGGAAATTCATCTATCATAAACTAAATGTTTATCCTAATACAAAGGATATAATAACTTATCATTGTGATTAGCGCAAGTAATCACATAGCTTGGTAATACTTGACCTTAAAATAAACTTTGTTACTTATCATTAATATTTTTCATATACCATTGTGTTCTTAATCGTTTAATTTTTATCACAAATCATTGAGTTTCAAAAATTCTAGATTTCAGATAAATACGTTGTATTATTTTTGAACTATTAAGTTTTATATTGTTTCATTTATAATTGAAATTTGTAAATAATTTAATAAATGTGAATCAATTTCTTGTTTGTTCTAAAAATTAACTTAAATTAACCTTATAGTAAAATTTGATAAGTAAATATGCCCAGCACTTTGTTAATCTTGTTTTACATGATTAAAAAATTGGATAGAATATAATATAATTTTCTTCATTATAGTTCACTGTTGAGTTTATTTTAAAAATAATTAGTAGTTAATTAGTATATTTTTAAGTAAATAAACTTTAGTGAGTCTGTTGAATCAAAGGAAATGATTATCACAAAATTTAAAACAAATTCATTATTCATCAACATAATTACCATCCAAGCAGTGGATGAACAGCTTACCCTTAACTAAAGGTATCAATTTCAAGTTTTGAATATGAAAAAGTATTTGGTGGGAGTATAAGTAGAAGGAATTTAAATTAGTCGATCTCTAATGTGAGTATCGGACACCAAATGTGAAATTTAAAAAAAGAGAGTAAATATATAATTAAATTGAATAGGACCGGTTTAAAATAATGGATGGGCGTACAATTTAACTACTCCCTCTATTTTAATTTAATTTTTTGATTTTGACTTAATACGAAATTTTAGAAAATAATTTTTTTTTTGAATCTTATAGTCATAAACTCAAAATATGTAAAATATTGTAATGACCCTAAAGGTCAATTTTGGTAATTTTGTAATATGACCGTTTTATACCTCCCGAGAGTTGCCCCGAGTCATGTTTGACTGATTTATGAAGTTATTTTTGTGAAGTTCTTGTTAGTTGTTGGTTTTTGGAGATTTTTGATTTCTAAAGGCTTAAGTTGCCAAATTGTGAGTTTTGAGGTCATTCGAAGTTTCGGAACTCAGATGGGAATTCCGTCGATTCCATCAGTTCCGTAATGTGGAAATTGGTCTAGGAGAGTTGACGGAATTAGTTTTGGGGCTGTATCGTGGATTTGAGGTCTTAAGTTGGAAAATTGTAAAATTTTGAGCTTAGAGTTGACTTTGGTCAACTTTCAGAGATCGGATGCTCGGATGTGGATTCCGACGACTCCGTTGGATTTGGGGAATGATTTCAGGCCTAGAGGTCGCCTTGGTTGAATGTTTAGAGGTCTCGAGCTTGACTTGAGTTTTTGAGGCTTAAGTTAGTTTTGTTGCGTTTTATCGGGTTCCGATCAAGGAAACCTCGAATTTGATTTCCGACGATTCCATTGAGTCCGGAATGCTGAATTTAGTAGGGTTGCATATCTGTTTTGTGTGCACGGGGTTCCGAATGAATCCCGAGGGTCTATTCGGAGACTTGTTGAAATTGTTGATTTTTGCTGTTATCTGGTGCCAGTCGTTTTGGCCTCCACATTCGCGGAGGGTTGTTGCCCGCGTTTGCGGAGGGTGAGGCTGGCGACCTCCGCGTTCGCGGAGGATGGGGCTTGTGATCTCCACCTTCGCGGAGTAGGGCCCGCGTTCGCGGGGGGTCGGGGAGTTGTTCTCCGCATCCGCGGAGGTAGTGTCCGCGTTCGCGGAGTTCATTAATGCCTGAAACAGTGTTAAGTCAGGATTTTTCCCATTTTTAACATTTTGGAGCTTGATGGGGCGATTTTTGAAAAGGCTTTTCTTGTGAATCAGTGTGGGTACGTGATTTTAACCCTTGGCCTTGATTACCCATTGATTTAAACATGATTTTAACTTGGAAATTGGGTTTTTAAAGTGAAAATTTTGGGGGTTTTGATTGAACTCCGATTTTGTGATAAAGTAAGGATTGTTGGCTGTTTTGAACTCCGTTTTCCAAATGGTTTTCTCTATTGGGTTGCTAATGCCTTGAGGGACCTTTTCATGTAAGAAATTCCGGATTCAAATCCCGTTTTCAAAATCGGATTTTTGGGTTGTTTTATCCTTTCTTTCCGAATTTTGTGTTCTTGGCATTGTTAGCTCCGAATTGTGATTGTGGTTCATATTTTGAGTAGATTGTGGTGCTTTGGATTGCTCTCGGAAAGGAAAACTCCGGTTGTGAATTGAGCGTGTTTTGATTAAGGCAATTGGACCTTTAAAACCTTGTGAACCTTGTTAAATTCCGAATTCTTCCTTGATTGAGTTGGGGAGTAATGGGATGAAATCTTGTATGAAATCAATCTAATTTGATCGATGGGGTAATAAAAAGGCTTATATGTTTATGTTGTGAACTAAGTGGAGAGTAGCGATCTTGTGTGTTGAGATTGTGATTGTGATTGAAAAAGTGCTATGAAAGCCTTGATGAAATCGTGAAATTGATGAATATGTCTTTTGCTCATTTTAAACTATGGGATTAGACTTGAAAATCTTGCTTAGCAATTGATTCTACTTGTGATAACAGGATTAGTGAAATGGAGACTAGGCAATTGATCATTTCGTACATGATATGACCGTTGATATTGATATATGGTTGATAGTGTGGCGTGATTTGCATTGATATGGATTGCGTTATGACTGTGAACACTAACATTGCTCATTATTTGTGTGAACATGGTTGTGTGCATTGGTTCCGAGACACTATGATGAGACACTTTGATGATTATGCCGAGATTTCTGCCGGCGATATGTGATGCCGAGGTTTCTGCCGGCGATATGAGGTCACGAGGTCTTTTCCGGCGGATACATGGTCCATGTGTGGCCCCCATGGGTTACGGTCTAAAATTCAGCGGATGTGTATCGTAGGACAGACATGCATCATGCTACTTGTCATTGCATTGCATTCCATTGTCCTTTTATTGACATTGTGGAGTTGTGTTTATGTCCCGTGACACTGTATTTGATGTATTCCATGCTCATGTGTTCTATTGTTGATATTTGTGGACTGTTGTTGATCTATGTGCGATATAAACTGTGTAGTCTAGGTTGGGATGATTTTTGTGCAGGTTGTAGTTGTGGAGGTTCGGTTGGAAGGAAAGGGGTTCGTGAGTTTAGTTAGGTTGACCTTATTTTATTGGTTGACTTGTCGGGTACCGTGTTTTTGGTACTCACCCTTGTTTCTACACTTGTATAGGTTGAGAGCCCGGACCGTGATTCTAATCTCTCTTATTTCTCCTGAGGCTTCTGTGGATACTTGAGAGGTAACTGTTCGATGTCGGCGATCCCTCTAGATCCTTTTTCTATACTTTTTCTATTTGAGACACAAAGATATTGAAACTTGTACTTATCTATTTAACTTCTGTATTAGTGGCTTGTACATGTGACAACCAGTATTGGGTTGGTTTTATTTAAGTTGAAAGACTTCCGCTTGGTTATTTCTCTTCTTTATTTATGTTATTTCTGCTTGTTGGGTTTTAGGCTGACTTATCCTGGTGGGATAGGACAAGTGCCATCACACCTGATTTTGGGTCATGACAAATGGTATCAGAGCCCAGGCTTCATAGGTCTCACGTGTACTATCCAAGTCTAACTAGAGTCTCGCGGATCGGTACGGAGACGTCTGTACTTATCTTCGAGAGGCTATGAGGACTGTTAGGAAACTTCTTTCATTTCATTCTCTCTTATCGTGCGTTGTTCTTGACTCTTGTGCTGAGTGTCGCGTGTTGTTTTTGCAGATGCCGAGGACCAGAGCTTCTGTTTCGAGCGATGGAGGGGAGGCAGTTCCCGAGGCAGTGGTTGAGGCCCCAGTGAGAGGTCGGGGTAGAGCCCGAGTAGGAGGCCGTGCTCGTGGAGCAGCGCATGGGAGAGGTCGTGCCCGAGGAGCGGCACCTGCCAGAGGCCGTGGTAGAGAGGCTTCCCAAAGCCACATGTTAAGGTTGGTGAGGACTAGGTTCCTTCAGGGTTCTCAGCACCGTTCTTTCAGGAGACCTTATTATAGAGAGCTTTACTCAGGGTTTTGCAGGCACGCCACAGGGTTCTCAGACTAGGGCAGAGGTGCAGACCCCAGAGCAGCATCAGGATCCGGTTGTTCAGGGTCAGGTGGGTCAGCCACCATTGGTTCCCGCGCCAGCTGTCGGTGCACAAGATGCTTCAGATGTGGTTATGACAGTGCAGGACCAACAGTGCTATGAGAGGTTTCAGAAGATGAAACCACCCCAGTTTTAGGGTGGTAAGAACGAGGATGCTCATGAGTTTCTGACCTTGTGCCATGAGATGCTTCAGGCGGTGAGGATGGTGGATGCGAGGGGTGTCCGTTTTGTTGCTCTCCAGCTACGTGGGCCAGCCAGGGAGTGGTGGAGGTCTTGTGTGGAGTCCTTGCTAGTGGGACCTCCTCCGATTGAGTGAGATGCCATCTCTAATGCTTTTCGGGATCGCTTTATTCCCTTGAGTGTGCGTGAGGAGAGCAAGTTGAGGTTTGAGAGTTTGACTCAGGGTGGCATGTCAGTTGCGGAGTACGAGGCACATTTCTGTCAGTTGTCTTGCCATGCCACATCTAAAGTTCCAGATGAGGCGGAGAGGGTTCGCAGATTTGTGAGGGGTTTGACTTTCTCTATCAGATCTTATGTGTTCAGATCATCCTGTGAGGATGCATCCTTCCAGTCCATTGTGAGTATCGCCAGGGAGGCAGAGTTGTTGGTACGAGAAGAGTTTGGGGACTCCAAGAGGGCCCGATCTAGTGGTCATTTTTCTGGTGCCTCATCTGGAGGCCGGGGTTTTCAGAGAGGTGGTACCTCATTTCAGCGCCAGAGGCCTGTTCATGATTCTATGCCAGAAGTCGAGAGTGGACAGTCGTTCTGTGGGTCTTTCGAGTCTAGCCGAGGTGGCTATAGTATTGTACCAGCTTCATCGTAGCATCTCTCTGTTCCGAGGTCTTATTTCAGTTGTGGGGATCCGGGTCATTTGATACGACAATGCCCTCTGCAAAATCATTCAGGGCCTCACGTACTTACTCTACAGCTCCAGAGAGAGGTTCAACACTTCCGGCTAGAGGTTGGGGCAAGGTTCAGACATGAGGTAGAGGTGGTAGAGCATCGGGTAGTGGAGATGTGGCCCAGCGTGGAGGCAGAGGTGCGGCTCATACCGGAGGCGGTAGAGGAGCCCAGTGTTATGCATTTCTGGGGAGGCCCGAGGCTGAGTCTTCTGATGCTGTCATCACAGGTATCGCCCTAGTTTGCCATCGATCTGCATCAATGTTATTTGATCTGGGATCTACTTTCTCCTATGTGTCTACTTACTTTGCATCTAAGTTTGATTTGGTGTGTGATCGTATGCCTGTGCCTGTGCATGTTTCTACACCCGTGGGTGAACCCTTAGTGGTGGATAGAGTATATCGATCTTGTCTTGTTTCTTTGGCTGGGTACGACACTTGGGTAGACTTGATTATTCTGGGGATGGTAGATTTTGATGTGATTTTGGGTATGGATTGCTTTCTCCCTATCATGCGATCCTTGATTGTCATGCTAAGACTATCACCTTAGCGATGTCTGGTGTCCCGAGAGTAGAGTGGAATGGTACTAGTGGTTCCTACCCTAGTAAAGTTATCTCCTTCATGCAAGCCCAGAGGTTGATTGATAGAGGGTGTTTGTCCTGTTTGGCTTTTATTCAGGATGCTAGTATTGAGTTTCCTCCTATTGAGTCCGTTCCCGTGGTTAAGGAGTTTGTAGATGTTTTCCCTACTGATCTTCCTGGTGTTCCTCCGGATCGGGATATTGATTTTGCTATTGACTTGGAGCCGGGCACTAAGCCCATCTCTATTGCTCCATATCGTATGGCTCCAGTTGAGTTGAAGGAGTTGAAGGACCAGCTGTAGGACTTGTTGAGCAAGGGGTTTATTCGTCTTAGTGTGTCGCCTTGGGGCGCACCGGTCCTTTTTTTGAAGAAGAAAGATGGTTCGATGAGGATGTATATTAATTATAGGCAGTTGAACAAGGTGACTGTTAAGAACAAGTATCCTCTCCCTCTCATTGATGATTTGTTTGATCTGCTTCAGGGTGCGGCGTTGTTTTCTAAGATTGACTTGAGGTCTGGTTATCATCAACAGAAGATTAGACCATCGAACATTCCCAAGACAGCTTTTCGGACTCGTTATGGCCACTATGAGTTCTTAGTGATGTCCTTTGGGTTGACTAACGCTCCCGCGTCGTTTATGGAGTTGATGAACGGAGTGTTCCGTCCGTACTTTGATTCCTTTGTGATTGTGTTCATTGATGACATTTTGATATATTCCCGGACTGAGGAGGATCATGTCCGTCACTTGAGGTTGGCACTTCAGACTTTGAGGGAGCACAAGTTGTATGCCAAGTTCTCCAAGTGTGAGTTTTGGCTTGTGTCTGTGGCGTTCTTGGGACACGTGGTGTTCAAGGAGGGTATTAGGGTTGATCTAGCCAAGATTGAGGCAGTTAAGGGTTGGATGAGACCTACTTCTCCTACTGAGATTCGGAGTTTTGTGGGGTTGGCAGGCTATTATCGGTGGTTTGTGCAGGGTTTCTCCACCATTGCAGCGCCATTGACTAGATTGACTCAGAAGAACGTGGGTTTCCATTGGTCCGATGAGTGTGAGGCAAGCTTCCAAAAGCTCAAGACTTTGTTGACTTCAGCTCCTGTGTTGACCTTGCCCGAGGAGGGTGTGAGCTTTACCGTATATTGTGATGCCTCCGGAGTTGGTTTGAGAGGTGTATTGATGCAGAAAGGGAAGGTCATTGCCTATGCTTCTAGACAGTTGAAGGCATATGAGAAAAATTATCCTACTCACGATATAGAGCTTACAGCGGTGGTGTTTGTCCTTAAGCTATGACGGTATTATTTGTATGGGGTTCGTTGTGAGGCTTCACCGATTATCAGAGTCTTCAGTACACCTTAGTCAGAGGGATCTGAATTTGAGACAACGTAGATGGCTTGAGTTACTGAAGGACTACGATATGACTATCTTGTATCATCCTGGGAAGACCAATGTGGTGGCCGATGCTTTGAGTAGAAAGGCTCCTAGTATGTGTAGTCTCGTCGCGATCAGTGTTGATATGAGGCCCTTGGCTAGGGATGTCCAGAGGTTAGCCAACAACCTTGTCAGGTTGCAGGTTTCTGAGGACAGCGGTGGTTTGATTGTGTTCATTGAGGCCCGTTCTTTTTTAGTTGAGCAGATTCGTGAGTGCCAGTTTGAGGATGAGAAGTTGTGTCTCATTCGAGACAAGGTGATGAGAGGTGAAGCCAATGAGGCTGCACTTGACTCTGATGGAGTTTTGAAGATTGGAGGTCGGATTAATGTGCCCAAGGTGGGCGAGCTTATTAGACTGATTCTAAAGGAGGCCCATTGCTCTAGATATTCTATCCATCCAGGGACAACGAAGATGTATCATGATCTGAGTCAGCATTACTGGTGGTGTGGTATGAAGAGGGATATTGCGGACTTTGTATCTAGATGTTTGACCTGTCAATAGGTCAAGTGTGAGCACTAGCGACCCGGATGTGTGTCTTAGAGGATGCCCATTCCTACTTGGAAGTGGGAACGGATCACTATGGACTTTGTTGTGGGTTTACCTACCATCGTGGGTGGTTATGACTCTATTTGGGTGGTTGTTGATAGGCTGACTAAGTCCGCTCATTTCATTCCAGTTCGGGTGAAGTATACAGCGAAGAAGTTAGGCCAGCTTTACATCAGTCAGATTGCTAGGCTTCATGGGGTGCCGATATCTACAGTCTCGGATCGGGGTTCCTTGTTCACTTCACACTTCTGGAGGACCTTACAACATGGTTTGGGTACTCAGTTGGATATGAGTACATCATTTCACCCTCAAATAGATGGTCAGTCCGAGCGAATGATTCAGGTGCTTCAGGACATGTTTCGTGCTTGTGTGATTGATTTTGGTGCTAGGTGGGATCAACATTTGCCCCTAGCGGAGTTTGCCTACAACAACAGCTAGCATTCTAGCATTCAGATGGCCCCATTTGAGGCGTTGTATGGCAGACGGTGTAGATCGCTGATTGGGTGGTTTGATTCAGCGGAGATGGATTCCTTAGACATTGACTTACTTAGAGATGCCATGGATCATGTTCGTTTGATTCAGGGTAGGCTGTTGACTGCTCAAAGTCGGCAAAAGAGTTATGCCGATCGAAGAGTCCGAGACTTAGTTTTCATGGATGGAGATCATGTTTGGCTCCGAGTATCACCCATGAAGGGTGTTATGCGATTTGGGAAGAAGGGCAAGCTTAGCCCTAGATTCATTGGTCCTTTTGAGATTTTGGACCGAGTGGGAGAGGTGGCCTATAGGTTGGCTTTGTCACCTAGCTTGTCAGTTGTGCATCCTGTGTTTCATGTTTCTATGCTTCGAAAGTACATCCCGGATGAGTCTCATGTGATTACACTCGATTCTGTGGAGTTGAGTCCTGATTTGACTTATAAGGAGAAGCCTACAACTATTCTTGATAAACAGGTCCGTAAGTTTAGGACCAAGGAGATTGCTTCAGTGAAGGTGCAGTGGGGTCACCGTTCAGTTGGAGAGGCTACCTGGGAGTCTGAGTCTGACATGCGTGCCAGATATCCTCAGCTTTTCGAGGCTTCAGGTACTTTCTTTTACTTTATGTTCGAGGACGAACATGGTTTTTAGTGGTGGATAATGTAATGACCCTGAAGGTCAATTTTGGTAATTTTTATAATATGAACGTTTTACCCTCCCCCCTCCTGAGAGTTGCCCCGAGTCATGTTTGACTAATTTATGAAGTTATTTTTGTGAAGTTCTTGTTAATTGTTGGTTTTTGGAGAATTTTGATTTCTAAAGGCTTAAGTTGCCAAATTGTGGGTTTTGAGGTCATTCAGATTTTTGGAACTCGGATGGGAATTTCGTCGATTCCATCAGTTTCGAAATGTGAAAATTGGTCTAGGAGAGTTGACGAAATTAGTTTTGGGGCTGTATCGTGGATTTGAGGTCCTAAGTTGGAAAATTATAAAATTTTAAGCTTAGAGTTGACTTTGATCAACATTTGGAGATCAGTTGCTCAGATGTGGATTTCGATGACTTTGTTGGATTCGGGAGATGATTTTAGGCCTAGGGGTGGCCATGGTTGAATTTTTAGAGGTCCCGAACTTGACTTGAGTTTTTGAGGCTTAAGTTAGTTTTGTTGCGTTTTATCGGGTTCCGGTCAAGGAGACCTCAAATTCAATTTCCGACAGTTCCATTGAGTTCGGAACGTTGAATTTAGTAGGTTTGCATACATATTTTGTGTGCACAGGGTTCCGAACGAATTTCGAGGGTCCATTCGGAGACTTGTTGAAATTGCTGATTTTTGTTGTTATATGGTGCCGGTCATTTTGGCCTCCGCATTCGCGGAGGGTTGTTGCGGTGAGGCTAGTGGCCTCCGCGATCGCAGAGTGGGGCCGCATTCGCGGAGGATGGGGCTTGTGACCTCCGCTTTCGCGGAGTAGGGCCCGCGTTCGCGGAGGGTCGGGGAGTTGTTCTCCTCGTCCACGGAGGTAGTGTCCGCGTTCGCGGAGTTCATTACTGCCTGAAACATTGTTAAGTCAGGATTCTTCTCATTTCCTCCATTTTTAACATTTTGGAGCTTGATGGGTCGATTTTTGAAGAGGCTTTTCTTTTGAATCAGTGTGGGTACATGATTTTAACCCTTGGCCTTGATTACCCATTGATTTATACATGATTTTAACTTGGAAATTGGGTTTTTAAAGTGAAAATTTTAGGGGTTTTGATTGAACTCCGATTTTGTGATAAATTAATGATTGTGGGCTGTTTTAAACTTCATTTTCCAAATGGTTTTCTCTATTGAGTTGCTAATGCCTTGAGGGACCTTTTCATGTAAGAAATTTCGGATTTAAATCCCGTTTTTGAAATTAGATTTTTGGGTTGTTTTACCCTTTCTTTCTGAATTTCGTGTTCTTGGCATTGTTAGCTCCTGATTGTGATTGTGGTTCATATTTTGAGTAGATTGTGGTGATTTGGATTACTCTGGAAAGGAAAAGCTCCGATTGTGGATTGAGCGTGTTTTGATTAAGGCAAGTGGACTTTTAAAACTTTGTGAACCTTGTTAAATTCTGAATTTCTTCCTTGATTGAGTTGGGGAGTAATGGGATTGAGGAATGGGATGAAATCTTGTATGAAATCAATCTAATTTGATCGATGGGGTAATAAAAAGGCTTATATGCTTGTCACGACCCAAGCCTAGGGCCTAGGTGTGACCGGCGAATGGGGAACCCGAAGGAACCCCAAACAAGCCTCCTAGTGTATCATTACAATTCTTGGTCGCAGAAGCAATTAAATGACCATAAGCAAGAAAAAAAAATGATACATAAATACCATAGATGAGTCAAGCTCAAGCATAATACACAACTTGTCCAACACCACCTCTAAACATGAGTACTTAGCGGGGGCCAAGACAAACTACCGGGCTCACCCTCATAGTCAAAACATAACTAAAAAGGAAAAGTTTTATACATAACAAAAGATCATGAGCAACGTCCCCGAAATGGAGGACTCACCAATAACCACTATAGAAACTCGTACTAGCCACGCGGAGGAGGATGGTCAAGCGGTGCTCCGGTCCCTACATGGTGACATCATGTAGGCATAGAGTATGCGTTAGTACATTTGAATGTACTAAGTATATGGGATGCAATGCAAGCTACATTAGATGGACATCATAGGAAAAATGCGTAATCATACCCAATAGATAGCATATTAATAAAATAATATGTATAATGATGCTTACATAAAAATCATATTTAATGGGACGTAGTACATGTGTGGCGAGTGACCATCAATATAGTATTTCCAAGGCCTACCACCCCCTTGGAGAGGCGAAAGAGGTACAAACCCCTCAATATGGTTACACGGGCCTACCACCCCCCGTGCTAGGGACCAAGGTACAAACCCCTCGATATGGTTACACGGGCCTACCACCCCCCGTGCTAGGGACCAAGGTACAAACCCCTCGATATGGTTACACGGGCCTACCACCCCCGTGCTAGGGACCAAGGTACAAACCCCTCGATATGGTTATACGGGCCTACTACCCCCCGTACTAGGCAACCAAGGTACAAACCCCTCGATATGGTTATACGGTCCTACTACCCCCCGTACTAGGCATGGTCGACTCACAACACTTATTTAGAGAAAATCATATACATGTGTCCTTTTCATCATCATTTCAGTAATTACATAACCATCCGTCTCATAGGACGTACCTTGGACCTTCCCTTTCCTAAGAATTCTATAATGGGCATTTTATCAAACACAAGGTGGGCAATTGTTCATATAAATGAAATCATGTATTTCAAGAATACTAATTCCAACCAATTCCAAAATCCATATAAATCAGCCCACCAACAAAATACATATATATATCAACCTTCATAATTTGATCATGGAAGCATGTAAACCATAAACATCACATAAAAATTCCATTTCATGATAATATGCAAAAAGGACCATAATAGGGTGTGTAGTAGTAATTCCGTAATTCAAGAGTTCATAATTGATCATAAGGACCCATAAACTTGAAGTAGAAATAGAGGATAAATGGTTGGACTTGTGGAAAGGAAGGTTTCCACAATCAAACCCACATACCTCAACTTTGGAAAATCCTTGATGAAGATTGGAATGGAGAATCGAAGCTTGAGATTGAGTCTTGAATCCGGAATTAGAGCTTGAGATGTTTGAATTTGGTTGAAGATCTTGGTGGAATCTTGGGAGAGGGCTTAGAGAGTGTTTTTGGAGTTAAGAAAATGACTAAGTATGGGACATATCCCCTTTTTATAAAAAAAGTCTCCAACCCGCCTAGAAAAAAAAGGCTCACTGGAATTGGAAATTCTGCACAGACAGGTTTTACGAAAATGGTCATAACTCCCTCATCCTAACGCGGAATAAGGTGAAACCAAGTGCGTTGGAAAGCTAACTCAAAGAGCTTTAATTTGATGGGTTGCAGCCCTTCCAGTTCCTTGTGTGCTAAGAGATATGCCCCTTTAAAGTTGACCCTCCAAATCGCAATTTTTTGCGATTTTCGAATTTTGATACGGTTTCTCTAAAATTCGGGTTAGACCCATTTCCCACTCAATTTGACCCCACAAATAAGAATATGAAGTCGAATTTCCGAAATCATGCACGGATTTTGAGATATATGGAAATTACAATTATAGGTGTTTCCGAAGCACATTTTTGGGCATTTGGGTCGTTTCAATGCTAATGTTGAGAACTAAGTGGAGAGTAGCGATCTTGTGTGTTGTGATTGTGATTGTGATTGGAAAAGTGCTATGAAAGCCTTGATGAAATCGTAAAATTGATGAATATGTCTTTTGCTCATTTTGAACTATGGGATTAGACTTGAAAATCTTGCTTGGCAATTGATCCTACTTGTGATAACAGGATTAGTGAAATGGAGATTAGGCAAGTGATCATTTCGTACATGATGTGACCGTTGATATTGATATATGGTTGATAGTGTGGCGTGATTTGCATTGATATGGATTACGTTGTGACTGTGAACACTATCATTGCTCATTATTTGTGTGAACATGGTTGTGTGCATTGGTTCCGAGACACTATGATGAGACACTTTGATGATTATGCCGAGTTTCTGCAGGCGATATGTGATGCCGAGGTTTCTACCGGCGATATGTGATGCTGAGGTTTCTGCCGGCGATATGTGATGCCGAGGTTTCTGCAGGTGATATGAGGTGCCGAGGTCTTTTTCGGCGGATACATGGTCCATGTATGGCTCCCATGGGTTCCGATCTGAGATTCAGCGGATGTGTATCGTAGGACAGACATGCATCATGCTACTTGTCATTGCATTACATTCCATTGTCCTTTTATTGACATTGTGGAGTTGTGTTTATGTCCCGTGACACTGTATTTGATGTATTCGATGCTCATGTGTTCTATTGTTGATATTTATGAACTGTTGTTGATCTATGTGCGATATAAACTGTGTAGTCTAGGTTGGGCTGATTTATATGCAGGTTGTAGTTGTGGAGGTTCGGTTGGAAGGAAAGGGGTTCGTGAGTTTAGTTAGGTTGACCTTGTTTTATTGATTGACTTGTTGGGTACCGTGTTTTTGGTACTCACACTTGTTTCTACACTTGTGTAGGTTGTGAGCCCTGACCGTGATTCTGATCTCTTTTCTTTCTCCCGAGGCTTCTGTGGATAATTAAGAGGTATCTGTTCGATGTCGGCGATCCCTCTAGATCCTTTTTCTATACTTTGTTCTATTTGAGACACAAAGATATTGAGACTTGTTCTTATCTATTTAACTTCTATATTAGCGACTTGTACATGTGACAGCCAGTCTTGGGTTGATTTTGTTTAAGTTGAACGACTTCCGCTTGGTTATTTCTCTTCTTTATTTATGTTATTTCCGCTTGTTGAGTTTTAGGCTGACTTGTCCTGGTGGCATAGGACAAGTGCCATCACACCCGGTTTTGGGTCGTGACAAATATACCAAAATGAGTTTTAATCTTATGTTCTAAAGCATGTCATATGAAAAGTTAGGATTAAATAATCACCAAAAAAAGGCTACTATTTTTTAAAATGAACTAAAAAAAATAGTAAAAACAAAGTACAAATTTCATGTATGGTCCACACAAGGAAGTACAAAGCTGGGGAGAGGAGTTATTGTGGGGAAATAGCATATGATGAGATAATATGACAAGTAACAAAAATGACGAAAATAGACTCTATAAAATGATAATGGACATGAAGCACACATGTTGATACCAAATATCCACTGACTCTTCTATAGTAGTAGAACTAGTTCATTTATGTTGTAAGATAAAATGGTGATGTTTACACCAGGTGGTCACTTTTGTCGCCTTGTATTTAGAAGTTGGCCACTTTTTCGAAATTAGACCTGTGGTTTGAATAGTAGTTTTGGATTATAAACTTCAGACCAATGGTCTAGTTTCAAAAAAATTGTCATCTTCTATGTACAAGGCCATAAAATGGTTATTTGCGTAAATCGACCGTTAAATTGTGTAGCAGAGTCTTGAGAGGGCTAATAATATTATCACTCTGTAATAACATAAATAGTAGTTTTTGGTACTGTGGATATCACAATGGAATATGTATTATCATCATATTGTCTCTTCGTGTGTTCGGGACGTGAAAACAGTCACTAATGCTTACATTAGAGTAGGTCCTTTTTCGGATCATGCGTAACACAAATAGTAGTTTTTGGTACTGTGGACATCACATTGGAATATGTATTTTCATCTTATTGTCTCTTCGTGTGTTCGGGACGTGAAAACAGTCACTAATGCTTACATTAGAGTAGGTCCTTTTCCGGATCATGCATGAATGCCAGATGCTTTGTGCATTAGACTGTCTTTTTTAATCTTATTGTCTATTGAAATCCAATGCCATATATTTTGTTAATGCATTACAAGTTTCTAAATACTTACTATAATTATATGGGATTCTTACACAGTAGCCCAATAAAGTCACAACAACAAATAACCTTCATTGAGTATGCACCGCGAATGACTCTTTTTTCATGGGAGTTTAAGTCAATAGCAAGAAAAATTTAGTCATGCATAGTAGTGATGTTGTATCATATTTGATTATACTCGCTTACTGATCGTTATAACAACAACATTCATCGTTATAATGGTGCACATATATATATATAGAGAGAGAATTTTTCGTCCATAACAACCAATAAGATTTAAATGCCAATTGTTATACCTTTTAGGTGTATTACAATATCCATCACTATTTATTATAAAAAAAGTTTGACCGTATTTCATTTATCATTAATCCCTATAAACTTATAATTAATTAATATATAATCTAGACTCACATTACAAGCATCTTATATAAATATTGTGCTTTGTGCTATATATATCCTCACATATATTTTTTTTCAATACACAAACATTATTTTTCTATACTCTTTAGAAAAATTTAAATTCTAGTTTCACCCAAAAAATATTCCAAGGAAATCATGGTTGAATATAAGTATGTTAGCCTCAGTGAACTTCTTAAAAATCAACCAATTCATATACCAAAGTTCAAAAATTCAGATTTTTTTGATGGAAGCACTTCATCATCACCACAATTTTCTTTGGGAAATTCTTCTCCAGATCAACCAGAAGTTGAAGAATTCAATGGCAATTTCTGTTTTTTCTCAAAAATGGTTGCACTTTCATTGAAGTTTGTTTCATTTATTAAGAAGTGCTTTGTAAATTGACCAAGAGCGTAGCTGTGTACGTCGAAGAATGGTCAATTTGAATATATATATTTTTTTATCTATATATTACATATATAGGTGAAATATGACTTTTATATTTATATATGAATTTTTAGGTATTCTTAGTGAAGTTCCCGATTTAGTCGCTTTGATTGATATATTTATTGTTGTTGTTTGGTGTGTGTGTGTTTGGGGGGTAATTTTATAGAAGATTTGAATTTATTGAGATGAAATTTGTCATACCATATAATTTCAATAATTCATTGTTCTTTTAACTAATATTTCATAATGAATATTTCAAAATTTTATTTTTAAATATATGTTGGTCTTAGATTTTAGATCTTGATTACAGTAGGGATCATTTGGTTTGATGTAAATAATACGACGGATTCTATAACGAAACTGATAATAAAAGAGGAAAAATTGGGGACATTAGAATTACCTTTCGAAGAAATTTGCTTAATTATCCAGAAACAGCTCAGCAACAGTCAGACAAGTAAGGAATATTTAGGTAAACCAAAAAATTTGGATAGAACCAAACTTTAACGTTGACCAGAATCAACTTAGCAACAGTTAGACAAGTGAAAAATATTGAAGTGAACCAAAAGATTGGATAGAATCAAATTTAAACGTTGACTAGAAAAACTATAGTGAAATATATAATCAACCAACATTTACCAAATTTGAAAAATAAATAAATCAGAAGAAATAGTTCCTACTTTTTATTTTAATTTTTTTGATTGTGATACGTGAATTAGTTGTATGAAGATTAGTAATACGAATTATTTCGCAAATAATATATAATATGAAATTATTATACGACTAATAGATAATACGGAAATTGACTTTTAGGAATTATGCTTTTTTATCTTTAGATACTCTTATCTACATATTGCTGGTATATGTATTATACTTAGTCTACCTTCTATTATATACTAGATGAGATAAATCCCGTACTAGCATGGGCCCAAGCGCAATATTAGTATATAAATTGTGCTTTTTTTAAAGGTTGATTTTTAACTTTTGCTTTTCAAATAGGTTGTTTTTTTAGAAATGGAAAAGTCATGTGAAACATAACTTTTGAGATCTTTTAATACGAAAATATAAATTTATGTTTCGCAAAAAATAATAATTTATGAGAGATATCAATTAAAGGCGAATAAAAAAATAAGAGAAAAGTGCAAATGACCATGTTACTATGAATTATCGAAACATTACCGCTTTTAGTTATTGATAAATTTTAATTTTAGTTATTATAATTTAAATTGGATATATTAAATCTTCATTTAATTATAACTTGAGTTAAATACATATAATCTTCATTTAACAATATACATTTGTTTTCTCTTCGACAATATAGCTTCACAAATTTAACAAATTAATAAATATTAAACCATTCAATTATCATTGTGTTATGTTAAGTATATGTTGTTACTCTATATTTGAAGTAATATCATTCTAAATATAGCTTAAAAAAATTGTTTGTAAAAGTTTTCTAATTAGTTTTCCACATCATTTGTGTTGTATATTACATTTTGTTGTCTTTGAAAAGATTGAAAAAATTCCTTTTAACTTGGAATTGAAAGAACTTTTTCTTGATTTACAAAATTAAGGAAATGAGTTAACAATGTAGAGCCAAGTGTCAAGTATAAAAATCAATCCAAAGGGACCCACTAATTTAATGCCTACTATTAATGAGAATGAGTATTAGTTAAATGACACCATTATCCTCACTTTAATTTTTTATTCCATCATCTAACATGTTGATACCCTCTTTTTAACTCACACTTCTATATGGTAGAAAAAAAGAAAAGAAAAAAGAAAGTTAAATTGCTAGAGATAGTGACAAATGACGGTATGGTGTGAAGTGGGCTAGGCTTAATTAATTCATAAGAGAATTATGGAACATTAATTTGTCGTTTTACAATAATTCACAATTTTACATAACTAAAAGTGCATTATCTATAATCATGGATAGATTATCTAGGAAGGAGGATAATATTAGTCAAATTAAATCGAGATTAATTAACATAGAGAGATTTGAAAACCAAAAACTTTAGTTTCAAGGAAGGAGTCCCTAGAAAGACTAGAGGTACCCGCATAAAAGGAAAAAAAAATCATTTAGGTGGCTTTTTTAAAATAGAAAAATAAAATCACAAGGTTTTATTTCATATAAGAAACACGATCTATAGTTTATTTGTTCAAATTTTTGGAAAAGTAAAAATGTTTATTTTTTAAAAATGCTTATTTTAGAGATTTTGAGATGTTTGGCCAAATATTAGAAAAAAAAGAAGAAGATAGTGCTTTTGAATAGTAGCAAAATTATTTGCTCCGATATGGATATCGGGCATCGGATGAGAAACAAAAAAAAAAACAAGTGTATTTTAGATGAAGGAGAAAGTATCTTTTCTCTAAGAGCATTTCCGTAACCTTAGCCAAGCATAAATTGCTACTCTAATATTGACAAAAATACGTTTCAAATTGACTAGTCAAATACTTTTGAAAAAACATTTCTAACAAAAACACACTTATCAAATAAATAGTTTTTGAAAAGTTGAAATTTTTTAGCTAGATCTTCTACCGGAGAAAACGGATAATAATGAGATTTGAAACATATCTTTAGAAAATAAGATATTTTAAATTTTCTTTTACACGACTAGAAACGCCTTATTATATATTCAAAAGGGTTGATGTAGATCATAATCGTTATAACTTAGTCAAAATAATGAAATATAGAAATGACATGAAAAATGAGAATAGTGATAAGATATACTTATATTGACCTTAACATTCAAGATGATGAGTTACTAGCTCAGTGCCATTAGTCAAACAAGCATATAACAAGAACAAAGAAGAACAAAAATGTAAACAAACAAACAGTTTTCAACAGAATTATTTGTAGGGATCGATCAATTTTCATATACCAATTCTGAGTCACGAACTTTACTTGTCATGACAAAGCATGGAAATAGTAGAGTTACTTCCCTGGAATATTGTGGACAATATTAATTAGAGTTTATCCCAATTTCAGGCTAGAAAAGAGCTTGAATTATAAAAATTAACTCACTCTAAGTATGGGAGGGTCATATTCTTTATCAAAGAAGGATATCTGGTAACTAATTCCTTCCACTCGTTTGGATCAATCCGTCCATCACCATTTAGATCTGCCTCTTCAATAGTCTGCAAAAATTAAATTATGAATGATACTAACATTCATTGGGATCTATGAATAAAATATATTTTTAAAACCTTATGGACGATTGCTTCAATGGCATCATTTGGAAGTGTCAATTTTGATTCTTGGAGAATAGCCAATACCATGTCCTTCAGCTACAAGATGAAAATTTAAAATTTGAGTACCTCAAACTTGTGATGAATAGAATGTTCATAGAAATAAAAGATCACAATGTATGATTACTCTACCACAAAAAGGACACAAAAATTCCATAACAAAACTATTTTATTAGTCTATAAGGGAAAATCTAGTATATTTTGATGACGGCAAGGGTAAATCTAACTTCAATTATCAACGTAGAGCAAATATAAACCATTTAGCTAAGTTCAAGAGTAAATTCGACCCTTTTCTCAATTCTAATTTACATATAGCACTTTATGTGACATCTATGCACTAATTGTCCTTTTCAGACAACAATGTTCATTTGAGTTGTTTACCTCATCGCGTTCTATGTATCCGGTGTTCTTCAAGTCGTACACTTTAAATGCAACTGCCACAAGATTATTTTAAAGTTAGCAGCAACCAGTAGTGTATT
>JAGDQO010000590.1:0-19142 GCA_018342035.1 Solanum appendiculatum | reverse complement strand
AAGGAAGGTCTACTTCCTTTATGCTATTGAATAGACCGGTGGTTGTTTGCTTTCCTTTTTTGCTATTGCCATTGCTCTTCATGTTGAATTTGGTCTGGAACCTGTTCTGCATGTTGGTTATTTGTGGGGTTTGAGGGACCAACTTCCTTGTCATGATCTTTGGGGGGGGGGAGTTACTTACTTTCTTTCTTATCACTTTCTCCTTTGTTCCTTGCTTTTTTTTCTGCCACCATCTCCTTTCTTTTTTTCTGGTCCTTATCTCTCTTCCTAACTATGCAAGCATGTATCATGTACCCTTGATGCTTACAGTATGTGCAATAGTCTGGCACACTTTCATACTGAATAGCCTGCCACCTTCCTAGAGTCATGTCTTCTTCACTCAACCCCATCCAAACATGAGGTGGTCTATCCTTAGTTATATCCAATTGGATCCTAACTTTGGCAAGACTTCCTCTTTTTTTTTGAATGGATGCAGAATCCAGATATAGAACTTTACCTATAGGAGCCAGTAGAGCAGTGACAAATTCTTTGTTGTAGCAATGCCAGGGTAGCTCAGGTAGTGAAACCCAAATGGGAACTATAGGGGTTTCTTCCTCTAGTCTAAAGTTAGGAGTCCAAGCTTGGATCCTCATCAGCTGTCCCTCAATACTCATTCTTTGTTTTGTCCACAAAGTAATGTAGTCAAGCTCATTATCCAGATCAATATAGACATGTCTTGCATTAAAATGAGCGATTTTAGACCCCCCCCCCCCGAGATCTGAGTTTGCAGGATGAAGTTCTTCCTGATTAGTTCCACCTTTGGCATTGTATTGCTAAACTTTCCAATTAAAGTAAACCTGCACCTTTCAGCCAGTTTCACCATGTAGTCTTCCATTTTGAATATGACAGCCGGTAGATGTTGTTTAGTAGTAAACTTAGGAGTGGGGAGGTTGATAGGGACCTCATTTTTGGTTTAATTGTGCCTAAGTCTTGCTGCAAAGGACTAGACAATAGTGTAAGGGGAGGGTTCAGAACTTTTATCCTTTTTAGGAACATTGGAGGTGTTGTGGTCCTGCTTGACTTCAGTCTGATTGATTCTGGGGGGTTGTTTGTCTTTTTGGTAATTAGGGGTCTATTTTCCAAAGTTGTTGGAGACCTTGGGGTAACCATTGGAAGGATTGGAGGCTTCATATCTGCCTTGTGATTGAGGCTGTTGCTGCTTAGAGGTGTTCTCATTCACTTGGACCTGAGGTGGATTCTGATAATGTACCTGAGCAGTTGTATTACAGTTGGGTTGCTCATTTGCATTATTTTGCAAGTGAGTTGCTGCATTATCTTTGTTAGCATCATTAAGACCTTTACTAGTCGAGATAGTGAATTTACCTGAGTGTGTAGAGGCTCCCTGCTGCTTTGTGATTGTGTCATTTTTCATGGAGTTGATTTGAGTTCCCTGCATATATAGATCATTTTGTATAGTCAAATTAGCATCCTTACCTTGATTTTGATGTGCTTTCATCCTTTGGTTCTAGCCTTGTCCCAGCTCACATTCTGCAAGTTGATTTGCTAAAACACCTTTGTCATCAGATCATTGTTCTTCATTCCAAAGGAGAAATTTGATGAATTTGAGATTTCAACTAACTCTACAGCTTCATTCAAATCATAGTCTTTGCTCTCCAAATTCTTTCCTCCATCAACTTTTGTGAATTGAGCTATATCCTTATCCATGCCCTGATGCTCGCCTGACGACTTTCCATCTTTTCTATCATTTAGATCGCTTGAGTTAGCAGTGAGATATTCCTCTAAGTGAGGAGAGGAATCCTTAGTGGTTGTTTCAATTGTAACTAGGTTGCTCAATTTTTCAAGCACACCTGTTGCGATTCATGGATCATTCTCAGTTAGATTGGTGTGTGGGTTTTCCCATCTTGGATGTTGAAATCCTTTGAAATATGGATAGGAGGTGTACAATGTACATTGTCCTATTTCATTATTGCTCGATTTATATCATTTTGTTCATGAGAAATCGCTTCTTTTTCCCTGCTCAACTTTCCTTTCGAAATTGTGATTTGGTCGCGATGAGTTCCTTCCTTGCACAGATTGGAGCAGTTGTTGAAAGGGTTGGATGCAGAACCTTGTGAGGGCATACATGGCTTGGCATGTTGCTTCTCTTGGGGATTGTTCGGTGGCCGGAGTAATTCCACTGGCGGTGAGTTAGCTATCCGGGTGGAAAGCCTTGTAACGTCTAGTAAAAGGACCGTTAGTGACCGTTAACTTGAGAGCAAAATTTTTAGATAGAACTTTTTCTTAGGTTTTCTGAGGGTTTCTTAGGTCATAGGATTTGGGTTTAGGGTTTCTTAGGGTATAGGGTTTGGTGTTCCTTAGTGTTTATTAGGGCTTAGGGTTTAGGGTTTTAGGTTTAGTATTTTTTAGGGTTTTTAAGGTTTAGAGTTTAGGGCATAGGTTTTTTAGGGTTTTTAAAAAAAAAATAGTGATTTTTTAAGGTTTTAAGGGTTTTGGGTTTTTAGGGATTTTTGGGTTTAGGGTTTCTTAAGGTTTAAGGTTTATTTTTTTATTAAACAGTCCTTACCCAAGGATCTCACTCCTTGTGGCGGTCAAGGTTTGAGCCATACACCCCCCAAGCCTTAACATTAAAAATCAAAAGCAAAGTACACGGAGGGGGACATAAAACCTTACCTCCGATCCTAAGATGGTTCCAAGTCGACTAACCTACAAAGGTCAATCAACTTATCCCCATTACAAAAGGACTAACTAGAAGATAACCTATTAGAGGACTCCTCTCAATACAAATTCTATGAAGCATAAATAAGTGAGACTCTCCCTTTACAAAGTAAAAGGAGATAAGACACTTCAACCTATTCAAAGAATCTATAACTATAACAAGTAACAACCCAATTGAATAAGATAAGATCACACAAAACAAAGGGTATAGAGAAATCATATATCAATCGGAGGTATTAAGTCTCATGGAGGTTGTTTGATTCTCTTAAGTGTCTTCCTTCTGAAGTTGATCACTCCCATTTTCTCTAGGAGATAACTGCCATTAGCACTGGAGGGAAGTTTCCAATAAGTGTAAAATTGTTGCAAAGTGTCACTTATGTGGCTCCATTTGGATAAGTAATTTGCTGTACAATTTGCCTCCCTAAAAATGTGTCTACACTGAAAGACTTCCAATTGATTGATAAGAGTTTGGAGCTCTTTGATGAGTTGCTGCAGCTTCCAGGGTGGCTTTTGGTGTGATTGAGCCAATTGGTAAGGAGTTCGGAGTCGACTTCAAGGTTGATTATTCTATATCCATGTTGATTGCACCAGTAAAGGCCTTGAATGGCAGGTTGGATTTCAGCTTCATTATTTGTTCCTATGCCGGGGTGTTGAGAGAAGGCATAAACCATATTCCCTTGCCAGTCTCTTAATATGCCTCCACCACCTATTTTTTTAGGATTGGATAGAGTACTCCCATCCGTATTTAACTTGTACATAATAGGAGGTGGTTTCTCCCAAATGACTGAGGTAATCTTGGTTTCATGGTTGCACCTTTCCACCATGATAATTAAGTCAATCCAATTAGAAAGCCAGCAAAGGTATGGAAAAACAATATTGAGAAGTCTTTTAATGTCTTTGAAAATTAAGAATTTCACTCTCGCACTACTTGACAACTTATTCCCATACTTGGCTGAGCACCTGTTCTTCCAGAGGTTCCAACAAATAATATTAGGCAGGGACAGGATCATAGTTTTTTGAACCTCATTCTTATGCTGCATAGTCCACCAAGTCATCAGGTGGTTTTTTAAAGAGATGTGTCTGTGTATTTCACCAAAGAAGGCAACAAAATGACTCCAGATATGATTAGCAAAATGCCCATCTATGAAGATATGCTGAATTGTATCCCAGCCAGGTTTAATGTTTAAGGTTTCTTAGGGTTTAGGTTTTAGGATTTCTTAGGGTTTAGGGTTTCTTAAAGTTTCTTAGGGTTTAGGATTTTAGCTTTAGGAATTTTTAGGGTTTAGGATTTAGGGCTTCAAGTTTTTAAAGGGTTTTTGAGGTTTTTGTAGGCTTTAGGGTTTCTTAGGGTTTAGGTTTCTTGGGGTTTCTTAGGGTTTAGGGTTTCTTAAGATTTCTTAAATCTTAGAGTTTATGGTTTAGGGTTTAGGTTTTTTTAGGTTTTTTTTAGGGTTTTTAAGGGTTTAGGGCTTAGGGTTTTTAGGGTTTTTAAAGGTTGTTTTCTAGGGTTTTATAGATTTAAGGGTTTTAAAAAGGTTTTTAGGGGTACTTTAGGGTTTCTTAGAGTATAGGGTTTCTTAGGGTCTAGGATTTAGGGTTTCTTAGGATTTAGGGTTTCTTCGGGTTTAGGGTTTCTTAGAGTTTCTTATGTCTTAGAGTTTAGGGTTTCTGAGGGTTTCTTTGGTCTTAGGGTTTGAGTTTTAAGGTTTCTTAGGGTTTTAGGTTTAGGTTTTTTTTTAATGTTTAGGGTTTTTTAGGGCCTTTTAGGTTTAGGCATTTTGATGTTTTTTAGGGTTTAGGGTTTAAGGTTTCTTAGGGCTTAGGGTTTAGGGTTTAGTGTTTAGGGTTTAGGATGTAGGGTCTCTTAGGGCTTTTTCGGGTTTAGGTTTAGGGCCTAGTTTTTTGGGTTTAGGGTTCTTGTGAGTTTTTAGATTTAGGGTTTTTAAAGGTTTTAAGGGTTTTTTAGGCTTTAGGGTTTATTAGGATTTAGGTTTTCTTAGGGTTTAGAGTTTCTTAGGGCTTATTGTTTAGAGTTTAGGGTTTTCGATTTCTTAGGGTTAAGGGTTTTAGGTTTAGGAATTTTTAGGTTTAGAATTTTTAAAGGTTTTTTAGGTTTTAGGGTTTAGGATTTCTTAGGGTTTGAGCTTAGGGTTTCTTAGGGTTTAGGGTTTTAGTTTTAGGGTTTCTTCGATTTAGGGCTTAGTGTTATTTTTAGGGGTTTTAGCATATTTTAGGTTTAGGGTTTTAAAAGATTTTTTAGGGTTTTTAGGGTTTAGAATTTTAGGTTTCTTAAAGTTTATTAGGGTTTTGGGTTTCTTAAGGTTTCTTAGGGTTTACGGGTTCTTAAGGTTTCTTAGGACTTAGGGTTTAGGGTTTAGGATTTATTGGGGCCATTTGGTTTAGGGTTTTAAAAAGTTTTTAGGGTTTTTTTTAGAGTTTTTTAGGTTTAGGGTTTTTATTTTTTAGAGTTTTTTAGGTTTAGGGTTTTTATTTTTAAGGGTTTTTTAGGGTTTAGGGTTTCTTAGGGTTTTGGTTTTCTTAGGATGTAGGGTTTCTTAATGTTTCTTAGAATGTAGGGTTTAGGGCTTCTTAGGGCTTAGGGCTTAGGGCTTAGGGTTTTTTATGATTTTTTAGGATTTAGGGCTTAAGGGATTTTTAATGTTTTTTAGGGTTTTTAGGTTTAGGGTTTTAAAAGGTTTTTTTGTGTGGGTATTTTAGGGTTTAGGGTTTCTTAGGGTTTTGGTTTTAAGGTTTAGGATTTTTAAGGTTTAGGATTTTTTAAGTTTTTAGGGGTTTTAAGAGGTTTTTTTTGGTTTAGGGTATAAGTTTTAGGGTTCCATAGGGTTTCTTAAATTTTAGGGCTTAGGGTTTCTTAAGGTTTCTTAGGTCTTAGATTTTAGGGTATAGGGGTTCTTAGGGTTTAGGGTTTTTAAGGATTTTTAGGGTTTAGGTAATAGGGTTTTTTTATGTTTATGATTTTTTAATGTTCCTAAGGGTTTTTAAAGAATTTTTTTGGTTTAGGGTTTAGGGTTTCTTAAGGATTAGCATTCCTCCTAGCAGGACGTCCTCGTATAGCTCTTCGTGGGTGTATGACCTGTAAAGACATGCGTAAGTACATATTAGAAGAAACTTTTAAAGAGTTAAACTCTATCGCACAAACAGGAGTAAAAAGAAAGTGAAAAGTTCCTAAATGTCGTAGCTTCCTCATTATAGATGTGGCGCGCTTCACACTGATAAGAAGGACTCTACTAGACACGGCTTCATAGACACCCTAGGACTTTTGAACTCTGGGCTCTGATCCAAGTTTGTCACATCCCCATTCTACACCCTAGACGTTGCCAGCACTCGAGAACCATTGCTAGTCCCCAAGCGAACCCTTGGCCTGGCTAACTACTTAGCAGAAGACAGACTCAAATAGACATAGACTTTAAAACTGAAATTAATTATTAAGTCAAAGTACAAAATTAAATTTTTTGAAATTACTAAATGAAAGCAGTAATAGTTTTAACAAAACATCTGAATATCAATACTGAATGACTCTTAATACTATCTGTCTATAAAGCCTCTACTGTTTTAAGATAGGCGTCGAGACAAAACTCACGACAAACTTAAACAACTACCAAAAGTAAACTAAAGACTGGAGTCCTTCAAAAGCTAGGAGGCCTCACAAAAGCTGACGAGTGACTGGGTGATCTCAACGAAACGTCTGTTGATGATCCTGAACACCTGTGTCTGCATCATAAAATGATGCAAGTTGAATGATATTAGTACATTGAATGTACGAGTATGTAATATGGCCGAGTGAAACAATAACTAAACTGAGAGGCTGAAATATAACTCAACTGAAGTAAAGCATAAACATGAGATAAAATTATTTAAGCTTCACAAATTAAATACAATAATAGCAAATATGAACTAAACTGAAATGTGTGTATATGTGTGTGTATATATACATATATATATATATATATAAAATTACTCTTTACTTTACTATGGAGTTTTTCTAACTGACAACCATCAATATGAGCCTCGTGATGATACCACATCTTATCCACGTTGCTAGAGCCATCCTATACCTTGCTGGAGTATAGAGCGCAACTGAACTGATATATCCACTAAAAAGGCCTTCTTGAGGCATTGAGGAGTCGTCTGAATGTCGGTACGATCCTATCCTACGCTGGCTACGTAGTTTATGGGATTTGAGTTGTTTGAACTCTTACTCCATATCGGTGCTCAATACTACTCCAAAAAATGTACATATAACTGAAATGCTCACATACAATATTCTCTGAGTTGAGATAATTTCCCAAGAACTTCTTTAAGAAGTGACTAAAGCTGTAAAACCCTAAACCTAAAAACCCTAAGCCCTAAACCTAAATCCTAAAAACTCCCCCAAACCCTAAACCCTAAACTCTAAGAAACCCTAAATCCTAAATCCTAAACTCTAAGCCCTATGTAAGAAACTCTAAACCCTAAGAAATCCTAAACCCTAAGAAACCTTTAAAAACCCTAAACCTAAAAAAACCTTAAGAACCCTAAATAAAAAACCCTAAGCCCTAAACCCTAGATCTTAAAAACCCTAAAAGAACCCTAAACCTAAAATCCTAAATCCTAAGAAACCCTAAACCCTAAACTCTAAGCCCTAAGAAACCATAAGAAATCCTAAACCCTAAGAACCCTCTTAAGAAACCCTAAACCCTAAGAAATTCTAAAAAACCCTAAAAACATTTAAAAATGTAAGCCTAAAAAAACACTAAAAAAGCCCTAAAAAACCCTATACCTAAAAACCCTAACAAAACCCTAAGCCCTAAGCCATAAATAATAAAAACAACCCTAAAAATAACACTAAACCTAAAACCCTAAATCCAATATCCTAAGAAACCCTTATTCCTAAGCCTTAAACTCTAAACCCTAAATCCTAAGAAACCTTAAATCTTAAGAAACCCTAAATCTTATGAAACCCTAAACCCAAAACATTCTAAGAAACCCAAAACCCTAGAAAACCCTTAAAAACCCTAAAAAGCTTAAAAAACCTTTAGAGACCCTAAACGTAAAAAACCCTAAGCCCTAAATCCTAAACCCTAAGCCTAAAGCCCTAAACCCTAAATCCTAACCCTGAGGCTAAAAAACCCTAAACCCTAAACCCTAAGAAACCCTAAATCATAAGAAACCCTAAACCATAAGAAACCCTAAACCATAAGAAATCCTAAAAAACCTTTAAAAACCCTAAATCCTAAGAAATCCTAAGCCCTAAGAAACCCTAAACTCTAAATCCTAAAAAACCTTTAAAATCCCTAAACCTAAATAACCTTTAAAACCCCTAAACCTCAAAAACCTTTAAAAACCCTAAACCTTTAAAAATCCTTAAAAAAACCCAAACCTAAAATCCTAAACCCTAAACCCTAAAATAACTCTAAGCTCTAAACCCTTAACACTAAAAAAACCAAAAATCAAAAACCCTAAACCCTAAGAAACTCTAAACACTAAACCCTAAACCCTAAGCCCTATGAAACCCTATGAAACCCTAAACCCTAAACCCTTAGAAATCCTAAAAAACCCTAAACCTAAACTCAAGAAACCCTAAGCCCTAAGAACCCTAAACCCTAAAAACCCTAAAAAAAACTTTAAAACCCTAAAAAATACCCTAAACATAAAACCCTAAACCTTAGACCCTAAGAAACCCTAAATGCTAAACCATAAATCCTAAACCCTAAGACCTAAAAAATCCTAAACCCTAAGAAACCTAAACCCTAAGAAACCTAAACCCAAAATCCTAAGATACTTTTAACCCTAAAAACCCTAAAACCTTTAAAACTCTAAACCTAAAATATTCTAAAAAACCTTAAAAACCCTACACTCAAAAAAACCCTAAAAAACCTGAGCCCTAAATCCAAAACACTACAAAACCCTAAAAAACCCTAATCCTAAAATCCTAAACCCTAAGAAACTCTAAAGTTAAAAAAACCTAAAAATCCCTAAGCCCTAAACACTTAACCCTAAAAACCCTAAAAAGACCTAAACCTAAAATCATAAACCCCAAGAAACCCAAAACCCTAAACCAAACAAACCTTTAAAAAACCCTAAACCCTAAGAAACCCTAAACCTTAAAAATCTTTAAAAACCCTAAAAAAACCTTTTAAAACCCTAAGCCTAAAAAACCCTAAAAAACTCTAAACCCTAAACCCTAAGCTCTAAAAAACCCTAAACCCTAAACTCTAAGAAACCCTAAGCAATCCTAAACCCTTACAAACCCTAAACAATGAAAATCCCTAAACATAAAAACCTCTAAAAATCCCCTAAAAACCTTTAAAAACCCTTAAGCTAAAAGACTCTAAAAAAATCCTAAGCCCTAAATCTTAAAAAACCCTAAACCTAAAACCTTAAACCCTAAAAAACCCTAGACCCTAGACCCTAAACCCTAAACTCAAAGCCCTAAAAATCATAAGAAACCCTAAACCCTAAACCCTAAGACACCTTAAATCCTAAAAAATCCTAAAAACCCATTAAAACTCCCTAAACATAAAAAAGACCTAAAAACCCTAAAAAAAACCTAAGAAACCTTAAAAAAACATAAACCTAAAAAACCCTAAGCCCTAAACCCTAAAAAACCCTAAATATGGAGCATCTTCATAATGAGTTTCAGATAATACTTGCAGGTTGATGTAAAAATAATTACATCATCTGCAAAGCTTAAATGATTCACCTGAGGTCCATTTCTTTCCATATAAAAGCCTTGATAGAGAGAGTTATTATAAAGATTGTTCAATAAACCTTGACAGAACTTCTGCACCAATAATGAAAAGGGCAGGAGATAAGGGATCCCCCTGTTTGAGACCTCTGGATGAATGGAAGAAGTCATATCTTGAGCCATTAACCTTGATGGAATACCAATTGTTGGACATAATTCTCCATGTCATATCAATGAATATTTTACCAAATCCCATTCTCAAAACCATACAAATATAGGCCCAGGAGACTCTGTCATAAGCTTTAGCCATGTCTAACTTAATAACCACATTATCCCCTTCATTAGGCTTCTTGATATTGTGGATTATTTCCCGCGCTAGCATAATGTTCTCAGTGATACTTCTCCCTTTCACAAACCCTGACTGATTATCTGAGATCAACAAAAGAAGAATGGGAGCAAGTCTCAGGAATAGAAGCTTGGAGATAATTTTGTTAGTGAAATTACTCAGGGAGATGGGTCTGAATTCAGCATGTTTATTAGGATGGTCCACTTTTTGGAGAAGAACCAAACAAGTATGGGAGAAATATATCGGAAAACTAGGCCACAAAAGAATAACTGAACCACTTCTAAGAGAACATTACAAATAATATCTCAACAGGATTGAAAGAACTTCCCATTCATTCCATCAGGTCCAGGAGCAGAAGTAACATTCATAGAGAAGACCACTAGTTTTAACTCCTCGAGATTTGGCATGCCTTGCAGAGTTTGATTCTGGTTGTCAGTGATAGTTCTAGGGATACATTGGAGGACTTCTTCATTAATCATATTAGCATCACCTGTGAAAATATTGTCAAAATGATTACAGGCAGCTTTAGCAATGTTTTCATCCCCCTGAATCCATTCACCTTGTTCATCACTGATTTTATGGATATATAACCTTCTTCTTCTACCTCTGATTAGGGCATGAAAATACTTGGAATTGGCATCCCCTTCTTTGAACCAGTGTAGCTAAGATTTTTGCTTAAGGATAGCATGCTCCAGCTTCAAGTACTTAATGTAATGAACATTAGTGCACTGAAGCTTAGTTCTACTATCCTGACTATTATTATTGATAGTCTCCTCTTCAGCAATTCTTACCTTTTCTTCATATTCTTTAACAATGGCATGAATATCCCCATATTCTCTTCTTGACTAGTTGCTTAGAGTGTTGGAGACTCTTTTCAATTTCATATGAAACCTCCACATAGGATTGCCTTCTATTGGTCTGTTCGAACACTGCTTTACAATTTTATTAAAGGTTAGATTATCAACCCAACAATTCAAGAACCTGAAATATTTGACACTTTTCTCCTGTTTGTCCATAATTTCCAGCAGCAAAGGACAATGATCAGTCCCCACAGAAGGTAGGTGAGTAATTGAAGAATGAGGCATTGTTTCCCGCCATTGGTCATTGACCATGGCCATATCCAGCCTCTTCCAAATCCTTGCATCAGGAGCTCTTTGGTTGCACCAAGTGAATTTTTGCCCATGGAATCCAAGATCAATTAGTCCACATGCCTCAATAACACCAATAAAGTCAAAGCTCTTGTTCATGTTGTAGCCTTGACCTCCTTTTTTTTCTTCAATATCAGTAATAACAATGAAGTCTCCCATGGTACACCAAGGCTTGTTAGTACTTGAAAACTGAAGCATTTTATCCCATAGAGGCCTTCTCAGGTGATCTCGGCATTTAGCATACACAAAGGTGTGGAGAAAGGTGCATTGATGAGAGACATGCTTAATTTCACAAGTTATTTGCTGCTCATCCTTATCCAAAATAATATAGTCCATATCTTGGTTCCAGAATAACCAAATTTTGTCATTGCTGTTACTAGTGGCTTTATCCATATTGAGCTGAGCTTTATACAGATCCAACTGAGAATTATGAGTAAAAGGTTCAAGAATTACAATCATAGAGAGATTGTGAATATGCTTGAGAAGTTGAAGTTTTTCCGTGGCCTCTTGAGTATTAATACTCCATGCATTCCAACAAAGTTTATTAATCATCAATATTTTTAGAGTGAGACCTGGTCTTGATTCTGCCAGTAGTGGCAAGAATGTTAGTTGTTTCTTGTTTGGTTGATTTACCCCTTTTCTTTTGTCCCCTTGGTGAAAGACCATTTTTGGCACTGACCTGTTGAATTTCTTCCTGAATATCATTTTCATAGATTGAACCAAAGGCCCTAATCAAATGATTGTAAGTTTTCTCATCTTCATCTTCATCCTCCTGTTCTTCCATAAGCAAAGTGTCTTTGTCTAATACATCTTAAGAGTTTAAGACTCCATATTCATCAAATTCTTCTATCTCCTTTTCATGGGATTTAGATAGACTTGCATTAGTATTGAGGTTGCACTGAGTTTTGGTGTCCTCAGCCCGAAGTGGGGGAATATCCATGCCAACCTGATTTTTTTCAATCATAGACATTTTTTCTTGTTGATTTTGAGTCTTGCCTTCCCCTCTTTCCTTTCTTTTTTTTATTTGATCCCTTTTCTTCTTACCTAGTCCCAAGTAGATTTATTGTTGATAATAGAGCCAGTATTGGTAGTAGCAGTCTCTACAGAGGGTTGATCCTATTGTTTGTCACCTATAGGAGTTTGATTAGCAGAGGTTGTATTTTCTTAGTTGCACAAAGTGGTAGCAAGAGCTGAAGGATTCCCTTCCCTACCCCTACATGTTAGTGTTCTCCTTTTCACATCCATCCTCTCCGCCATCAGCTACAACAACGTTTAAAGCATTAAAATAATTAGGGGGTTCATGGGGTTATGGGATCATTTAGTCAATACCTGAGTTTTTCTCCAAACCATAAGCATTATTAACCTGACCATTGTCTGGTATTATTCCTTGAGTTTGTTCATCATTGTGCTCCTGTGTTGCAGGGTTATGGGGGATGGGATCCATAGTAATTTCCTTATTTATTTGGGGTTGGGGGGTTGATTCAGGACTCCTGAATCAACATTACATACTTGGGGATGAAGCTCATAAGATTTAGATGTCATACCTATCTGCTGTTGAGCTTGACGTTGTTGGTGTCTCTTTCTGGGAGATTGGACTTCTTGGTAGTGTTGTTGGTTGTTCTTCTTGCCTTTTCTTCTTTGTCTTTGCCAGTGTTCTTGATCAGGAATACTTTCAACATCACTGTCATGTAGCTTGTTTTATTGTTCATCATCACTGCTCTCAACAATCATTCTTTTTTTTTATTGGTGTTGCCTTTATTCTTGTTTCTTTCATCTTCTTCTTTTTCCTTTCTTTTTCTATTCTCCTAATCTCTTCTTTACATAGTACACTCATTCATAGTATGGCCCTGGTGTTTGCAATAGTCACAGTAATCAGGTACACCTTCATACTAGATTGGTTGCCATCTCCCCTCTCCATTTTCATCTTCATCAAAACCCATCCATACATGATGGGGTCTTTCCTTGGTCAAATAAATTTGGACCTTTACCTTTGCAACACTTCCTATAGTCTTCTTGTATGTAGCTAAATCAAGGAACAACACCTTACCAATGGGAGACAATAAAGGGGTCACTACTTCAAGGCAGTAACAGTGCCAGGGTAGCTCTGGCAGGATTGCCCAAATAGGGACCAAGGATGTCTCAACCTCTGGCTTAAAGGTAGGGGTCCAAATTTGAAATCTCATCAGTTGACCTTCTATGAACATTTTACCTTTAGACCAGACAAGGGAATGATCATATTCATTGTCCAAATCAATATATAAATGTTTGGAATTGAAATGAGTTAATTTGACTCCCCCCCAAGCTCTGTTTGCAGAATAAATTCTTTTCTGATGACTTCCATCTTGGGCATAGTATTAGTGAACTTACCTATGAGGGTATACTTGCATCTGGCAGCTAATTTTACCATAAAGTCCTCTTTTTTTAAAACAACTGCAGGGAACCCTTGCTTGGTGGTGATCTTAGGAGGGCTAATCTCAAGGGCAGACCTTTTCATGGCTTCCTGAGCTCTCAATCTGGTGGCCATAGAGTGTGGCACCACTGGATTAGGAGGTTCAAGATTGTTGATGATAGGGGGTCTGTTGGGATTAATGTTCTTAGGGACATGATTGCCATTGTTTTTACCTTGAGTCCTGTTGTGATCAGGCTTAGAAGTGCTGGGTTTAAAGACATCAAAATTATTTGAAACTTTAACAGGAGAGCTATTAGGGACATAAGGTTTCTGAGAGTTGTTATTTTGTCCTTCATGAAGCTGAGCTTTTCCTTTTTGTGATTGTAGGTTTTCAGCTTCACTCCTAAACTTCACATTGTTATGTATTTTACTCACATCAGCAGGATTAGAAGACTTACCATTAGAAGCCGCTTAATAATCCATGGTGGTGTTAGTAGCACTTTGGTCTTTTCCTGCCCCTTGTTTAGAATTTGGGCTCCTTACCAAGCTTATATGCCCCCTCTCCTCATTGAGCTGGTCCCCTAGCAGGGGCTCAACTTCTTTAGTGTTAACTTGATTTTGCTCTTTTGGAAAATGCATATTTTTTTGTATTGTGATGCCTCAAGGATTGGGCTAGGGTGTGTTCTTATGCAAAATGGAAAGGTGATTGCCTATGCTTCGAGGCAACTAAAGATGCATGAGAAGAACTATCCCACTCATGACTTAGAGTTGGTAGCATTGGTGTTTGCTTTGAAAATATGGCGACATTACTTGTATGGAGTACGTGTAGATGTCTTCACCGATCATAAGAGTCTCCAGTATGTGTTTAGGCAGAAAGATTTGAATCTCCGCCAAAGAAGATGACTTGAATTGTTAAAATATTATGATATGAGTGTTCTCTATCACCCCGGCAAGTCTAATGTGGTGGCAGATACTCTTAGTAGATTGTCTATGGGCAGTGTTGTGCATATTGAGGATGGAAAGAAAGAGTTAGTTTGTGATGTTCATAGTTTAGCCCGATTGGGTGTTCGGTTAATTGATTCCGCTAAGGGTGGAGTTACAGTTCACAATGGTTTCGAATCCTCTTTTGTGCATGATGTAAAAGCTAAGCAAGACCTTGATCCTAATTTGGTGGAATTGAAAGAAGAGGTTCTCAAGAAGTCCATAAAGGTTTTCTCCCAAGGGGGAGATGGTGTACTTCATTACCAAGGTTGCTTATGTGTTCCCGACGTTGATGATTTGAGAGGGCAAATTTTGTCGGAAGATCATAGTTCTAGATATTCTATCCACCCGGGAGCTACCAAGATGTACCGTGATTTGTGGTAAATCTATTGGTGGAATGGCATGAAGAAAGACATTGCGGAATTTGTGGCTAAGTGTTCTAATTGCCAACAAGTGAAGGTTGAGCATCAGACCGGGAGGTTTGACCCAAGACATAGAGATTCCTTCTTGGAAGTGAGAAGATGTGAATATCGATTTCGTAGTAGGTTTGCCTCTCACAAGGTGACACTATGATTCGATTTTGGTTGTGGTTGATAGAATGACCAAGTCAGCCCATTTCATTCTCGTCAAAACTTCTTATTCGACGGAGGATTATGCTAAGTTGTACACGAGGTAGATGGTTAGGCTGCAAGGAGTGCCTTTATCCATTATCTCTGATCAAGGTGCCCAGTTTACTTCTCAATTTTGGAAGTCATTCCAAAAAGGTCTTGGTACTCGTGTTATGTTTAGCACTGCCTTTCATCCCCAAATCGATGGGCAAGCAAAGCGTACTATTCAGACTTTAGAAGATATGTTGAGAGCTTGTGTTATTGAGTTCAAGGGTACTTGGGATGACCATTTGCCTTTGATCGAGTTTTCTTATTATAATAGATACCATTCTAGTATCGGTATGGCTCCATTTGAGGCTCTCAATGGTAGGAGGTGTAGATCTCCCATAGGTTGGTTTGAAATTGGGGAAGCTGCTTTGATAGGCCCCGAGTTAGTGCATTAGGCTATGGAGAAAGTTTGTCTTATTAGAGAAAGGTTGAAAACTACTCAAAGTCAAAAAAAGTCTTACGCCGATGAAAGAAGAAGAGAATTAGAATTTGATGTTGATGATTGGGTTTACTTGAAAATTTCACCTATGAAGGGTGTAAGGAGATTTGGGAAGAAAGGGAAGCTTAGTCCCCACTTTGTAGGCCCCTATCAGATTTTGAGACGTGTTGGTAAGGTTGCTTATGAGCTTGATTTACCTGATGAGTTAGCATCGGTACATCCGGTTTTCCATGTCTCATTGTTGATAAAGTGTGTTGGTGATCCGACCTCTATAGTGCCAATAGAGACTCTTGGCATAAAGGATAGTCTTTCCTATGAAGAGGTTCCGGTTGAGATTTTAGACCGAAGAGTCTGGAAGTTGAGAAATAAAGAAGTTGCTTCCGTGAAACTTCTATGGAGGAATCAATTAGTTGAAGGTGCTACTTGGGAGGTCGAGGCTGATATGATGTCCCGCTATCCTCATCTCTTTCCTTCCGATCCTCCTTTAGCTTGAGGTACCTAGTTCCTGATGGTTCATTCTTTTGGTCTCATGTGTCATAGTTGATTTCCATGATTCCTTGATTTTTATGCATGTTCATGAATAGTCTACTATGATATATGTGCATTGAGTATGAGTTGCATAAAGTCTTCATGAATTTAGTGTTGAGCATGCTTTAGCTTGGAGTTGATGTTTCCTCCTCGGATATGTGCATTATATGCTTGCATGTTAGGTTGGGTTGTTAGTCCGAGTCTATCACCCTTCTCTTGATGTCCAAGTTCTCATTGGAGGATGAATGTCCCGAAGGGAGAGATATTGTAATACCCCAGCGTTCCAAGGAATGAAGATGCAGAATTTACCTGTAGGCAGTGACCTACAGAGGCCACTTACGGGCCGTAGTCAGGTTGACGGTCCGAAAAAAGTAGCTATAGATGTCCCCAGACTTGGTTAAATTCTTGAACCTCAGGCTGTGATCTACGGTTGAGGTGTACGGTCCGTAGATGGACCTACCAACCGTAGATTGAAGCAGTCGTTGTAGGGACCCCAGGTACCAACTCTCTGAATCTTTTGACGGTTCAATAGGATGGTCCGTTAATGGATGTACAGACAGTAGATGGGCCCTGGCAGTTTTTAATTAAGGGCTTTTTGGTCTTTTTCCTGGTTAATTCCCTAATTAACTAAGTCGGTTTTACCCTTAATGAAGGTCCTATATATAGTTTTCTATACCTAAATCACTTCATTCTAACTCATTCCCTAAATTCACTTCTCAAATATTTCTCTCTCTAAAAGAAATCCTCTCTAGCTCAAGGAACAAGAAAAAGCTAAGTCCTCCATTGAAGATCACCCAATTTCGTCCAATTTCTAGTGGGCTTTGCTAAGGTATGATGGTATTGACCAATAGAGTTGCTTCCTCCATTGGGCCCTCCTTTTTCTTCATGAATTTCAAGGTTCAATTCCCTTCAAGCAAGCTAGGGTTTGATCGATTGTTATGGGTTCTTCAAGTATGAGTTCGATTACTGATTTAATGCTTTGTAGTGCACAATTTAGCGTGGGTAAAGTAATTTAGTGCACGATCTAGCGTAAATTACATGTCTAATTGTAATTACTGCATGAACCCCCAGGATCCCAAGTAAATTCTCCCCAATTTGATAATCTATGCATTGAATGTTGGGTTGAGATATGAATTAATGAAATTAAGGGGGTCATCTATGAAATTGAGCATGAATTGGGGTAAAGTGCATGAATTTAGCGTATTCAAGTAAAAAGCATGATTTTCCTCTTTTATGTGGGTTACTTCAAGTATGACTAAATTGCCTTGATTATGACTTTTAAGAGCTAACTTGCATTGAATTGCATGGTTTAAAATAAGGGCAACATGAACCCATTAGCTATGAAGAAAAAGTATGATAGAATCTTGAAGAAAGAGGTTTATAGAATCAAGCCTGTTTTATACGAAATCTATGATATGATGATGTTGAGTCTTGAAAGGGTTCTCTCATATAATGCTCAACCTAAGCTTGTGAAAAGTTTTCTCACATGTAAAAGATTCATAACTTGTTAAAAGGTTTGCTTAACTAAAATTGAATCAAGAGCTTAAAGAAGCTATTCTAGGGGTGTAAGCTTGGACAAGTCCATGAAAGAAGAAACACTCAATGAAGTAAGCTTGGACTAGTCCATGGTATGTGAAGTCATGTTTAGCTTGGATTGGCAACCCCAGTTGTGCCTTCCCATGGATATCAATATTTATGATTGTATAGTGGGAATTATGCATTGAACCGAGTGGACGGGTGACAAGTCCCCATATGTCCTATGCCTATGTGCCCCCATAGGTGGTCTTTAACAAGCCCATATTATATCAGCTTAGCTAGTGGATCCACGTAGGCTATGGTTCAAGATTCTACCTTGGCAAGTAGAATGGCCCTTTTTCGGTGTAGGGCAGACACCAGATTCCATGTTGAGTTATTCCATGGTCTACAGATCGGTTTAAGGCTTTTCCCACACTTCAGCTTGCACAATAGTGCATGGGTTACTAAAAGTAAAGTAAAGAAAAGAAGAGTAAAAGAAAGATGATTTAGCTTGCTTTGGCCACGGTTTATGCTTTATGCTATTGTCATATATGCCTTATCATGTTTAGCTTGGCCAATTGCATGTCATGTTTATATCTCAGTTTCTAGGATGTTTTATTAGTTTATGTGTATGGCTATCATACTTAGTACTTTATTGTGCTAACGCATACTCTTGCCTGCATCAACTTCTTTGGTTTAGGACGTGGCGGTTCTCCTACTCGTGGCTAGAGCATTGACTTAGAGTTGAGAAGAAGACTTGGTGAGTCCTCATCCATCCGAGGACATAGCCTTGTTGGATTTTACTTTGATGTCTTTCCTTATGTTGGATATTGTATTGGGTTGCGTCCCTATCACTTTTATTCGTATTCTATGATGTTAGAAGGCTTTGAGACATGAGTTGTAGACTTCCGCTGTTTTGAGTAAAGCTTTGATATAAAAATGCTCTTTTGAACTCTTATTTCTCTATTATCTTGTATTTTATGTATGCAAAGGGCTTGTATGAGGCCTCTCGGGGTCTTGTACACCGTGTTACATCTAGGGGCTACCCTGGGTCGTGAAAACTGGAACCAGCTCTAGAACTGGCACTGGAGCTGGCTGCTGCTGCATACTACCAATAGCAGCTAATAACTAGGCAAGCATGCCTTGCAGATCTGGGGCGACAACTGGAGCTGGTGGTGGCTGGGCTAGTTTCGGCCCCATCAGCTGAGGTGGAATCTGCTCTACTCGAGCCTCTGGCTCCGGCTCCAGAGTCCTCTCTCTACCTCGGTCTGGTACCACCGCACTACCTCCCCTGCGCGTACGAGCCATCCTGTGATAGAAGGACACAAGTGAGATTTCAAGAAACCAACTGGACAACAACGCACGAAAAATATGCAAAGATAAGACAAAATCTTTAGGGTACCCTGTAGCCTCCCGAGGATAATCACGGACGTCTCTGCTCCGATCCGCAGAACTCTACTAGATGCTAGTTCTGTACAAGTTAGACCAACTAACTTAGGCTCTGATACTAATTTGTCACGACCCAATTTCTCAAGTCATGATGGCGTCTACAAACCCACTAGTTGGCAAGCCAAAACCCTATCCCGAAACTAAACAGTAACGGGACTACGGGTGAAAACTAATCCATAACCTAGTGGAAGCATACAATAAGAGCAATCATGAAAGCTGGAATGAACCAGACTAAATATATACAACACCTCCCAAAATCTGGAAGTCACAAGTACAGAACTACTAAAA